>VBVQ01001784.1:0-30628 GCA_011636635.1 Tetramorium simillimum | reverse complement strand
GGGGTGGTACAGCACGCGCGCGGCCACGATTGCTGTCGGGCAACGGGGGGGAAGAAAAGGTGCCCTAGCTTTCCCCCGTTTTTTCTTTTTTCACCCTTCTTCTCTTCTCTTCTCCTCTCCTCTCCTCTCCTCTCTTCTCCTCTCTTCTCCTCTCCTCTCCTCTCCTCTCGCGCCACTTGTCGCGTCGGATGACGGATCTTGTGGGATCTTGAAAACTCGTCGTCGCTCTCGCGCTTCTCTCCTCGCTTCCTCGTCCTTCGGAACGGGCCCAGGCAGCAGCCACCACTGTCCTCGCTATCCCCCGCCGTTTCCGCCAGCCACCGCGACTCGCACACGCGACTCGATCGTGGACGCCGAGGGGACAACTCGGATCCGTCCTTCCAAGCCAGCGACGAAATCAGGGAACACGGACTGCAACACAGCTGATACTTGTTTGGATCCGTCGTTTACGTCACGTCGTGCTCTTCTTTGCGGATAGACGATTGGCGATCGTCGCGCCTACTACATCCGCTCGTTACGTACTCTCTCGCGCGAGCTCGCGGCGGCGGCGGCGGCGGCTGGCAGCGGCGGCTGTTCCGCTGACTTCAGCTTTTTCGGATTTCTTTGTCCACGGTAACGTCACGGTTCACGCGCGCGACACAGACGCGACACAGACGCGATCTGACGCGATCTGACGATGAGACCTTTGCGGCACTTTGCGGTTGGTGATCCCCGGTCACGTGACCCGCTCACCTGCCATGGCGGCCATTTGGAATCGTGCACCCGCGCGCGCTTAACGCTGAACGCCTCTACGGAGCTTTGCAGCTACTATAAAAATATTATAAAAAATATAAATAATGTATCAATTTAAACATTTATGTTTATTATTTAACAAAACACAATTCAAATAATAATGGAACTTTGAATTAATATGAGGAAATAGACGGCAAATATATGGATGAACTTCGGAAAATAGACTTCCTGTTTTAATTATGACGTGATAAATATTCAAAAATACTTAATCTTTTCTTTCATTTACTTCCACAAGCTTCACAAGATTCTCTTTCTATAAAGCATAACTATTATATGTTTTGTAGTATTCTGAAATATACAGATAGTTTGTATATCCATACAGTAGTATTGTAACTTTTATTTCTGTTTTACTTTTGTTCTTCCTTTTCTAATGGTATTCGTGGAGGCGATATTTATTTTACATAACAAAATATCTTGACTCAGAGTGCTGTCCCATGGAGCGTATTTCGCGGAAGCGGAATCAGCGGATCGCCAATCACGAGATCGTTCTGCTCGAACTTTTGTAAGGGTTCGAACAGAACGATCTCGTGATTGGCGATCCGCTGATTCCGCTTCCGCGAAATACGCTTCATGGGACAGCACCCTTACGATCGAAGAATAATCTACTATGATTGGTCAAATTTTTACAGCCTTACATTTACAACAATGCTTACGCAATTGTAGAATGGCCTTTACTTCTCACGGCACGATTCAGCACGCGATTTGGCACGATTCCACGTTGCCAGTTGTCACCAGTTGTCACACGTATGTGCTCGATCGGAAGATATGGCTTCGAAGGAAAGTAACCTCTCTGCATTATACACGGAATTAAATAAATTAGGACAAAATGGGGAATATGAAAGGGCTCTAAAAACTGCAAACAGAAGTAAGCCAAGTTAAAACTAAAACATTTATTATATAAAATAGTGACGCGAAAATTGCGAATCACAAGAAAAAGGATGTTTACCCGCGCTACTGTAACGCTTTCATATTTCATAGACTTTTGTAAAATTATCTTTATATCATTCATCGCGAGACAATTTAGATTCGAAAAACATTGTGACAACAAACGAAATATCACTGTATGCTAAGCACGATAGGAAACAATATTTTACCGTTCGTTATTTAGTTTTAGGCATTTCCCAAGATGAAGAAGCGGCCGTTCACTGTAAGATTATTTGCTACATCCAGCTGTCCAAATTCAATGAGGCGTTACAACTTATTGTTAAAACTCCGAACGTGGCAACGTATAACGATATTATACTAATGCTATTTCAGTGTTGTACGATACATATAACGTCTTACAAAATTTCTAATTTTCCAATCTAGAAATATGGAGTTTGAAAAAGGATACTGTCTGTATCGTTTAAATCAAGTTTCGGAGGCGTTAAAAGTGATAGAAACGGTGCAAAATCCTTCTTTGAAGATTAAAGAACTAAAAGCTCAGATATTGTATCGCCTAGAGAAATATGAAGAATGTTTCGCAGTATATAGAGATATCATTAAAAATTCAAATGACGAGTATGAAGAGGAAAGAGAAACGAATCTTGCGGCTGTCCTTGGAAACTTGGCACTCGAGGGTTCTGTAAGTCTCTTTTTAAAGAAAATTAAAAGAGTTTAATATACGACGTATTACGAAACAATCACGAGTGTTAACACGTACAGAAATCCGTTCTAGGATTTAGAAGTTCCTTCCCTGCGTGAGCATACTTACGAGTTGACGTACAATGCAGCGTGTCGTTTACTAGCACAAGGCAGCAGAGATGACAAAGCTATTTTAGTAGAAGCGGAAAAGAAACTACGAACCGCCGAGAAAATGTGCAAGGAGGGATTGGAGGAAGATGGAGCATCCGAAGAGGAGATTGAAAATGAATTGGGTGTAATTCGAGTACAGCTTGGCTATTGCTTACAATTGCAAGGTCGAGAGAAAGAAGCGCACGCTTTATATACCGCTGCTCTAAAGGCCAAGCCAGACGATATTGCATTGGTCGCTGTAGCTAGCAACAATTTAGTATGTCTGAATAAAGATCAAAATGTCTTTGATAGTAAAAAGAGAATGAAAAGTGCCACTCACGAAAGTCTCGAGCACAAATTAACTTCTAAGCAAAGAAGAAAAATCGCGTACAATCAGTGTTTACTAGCGTTTTACACTGATCAAGTAAGTCTGGCATATCTGTAATATGATATCTGCACTATATATTGTACATATACATATATGCATATTATGCATATGTTTTTTATTAGTCATAATTTAATTTATTTTAATTTAATTTAATTTAATTTAAGATGGCACGCGCTATATAATATAATAATGTATATTTTCAGGGAGAACAATGTCACCAACTGTGCACGAATCTTGCGAAAGATTGCCGTATGCTTGCAGCAGATGCAATGTTCATAAAAGCTGTACAACTGAGTAAAGAAGGTAAACCGAAAGAAGCAGCAAAACTATTAATCGAACATGCAATCGGCGAAAAAGAATTGCCTATGAAATTGGCCAGCGTGCAAGTGCTCTTAAGTCACGATGAAAGAAAGGATGCGATCGCTATTCTTGAGAATCTGAACGAAAGGGATAGATCTCTACCTGGGATAGTTAGCGCGCTCGTTACGCTTCATTTGGCTGACAACGATCGGGAAAGAGCATCGGCCGTTCTAAAAAATGCAGTCGCTTATTATAAGAGGAACAAGGTATACAACGTGGTGGCAGCGTGCCGTCTCATATTTTCTGCCATTTTCTCTTCATTACGTTGCATGGAAAATTTCCTTTCAGGAAGCCACTAAAAATTTGGGAGAATTATGGCGACAAGCTGCTAACTTTTACTTACGCGGTGGAGAACTCAAAATTGCCGCTGACATTTTGCAAGAATTAGTAGATGCTTCACCGTCTGACACCAAGACTCTGGCTCAACTAGTAGTAGCTTATGTACAGTTTTGCCCTACTAAAGCGCAGTCATTATCCAAGAGATTACCGCCACTTCACGATCTCGCGGAGACTACCGACGTTGACGCATTGGAAAGCAGCAATTGGGTTATCGGAACTAAAGTAGTAAAGAAAAAGATTGAACCTTCGCCTGGGTAATCATTATATTTCAGTCAAGCTACTTCAGTTCGAATACTTAAAAATTATATATTAATTTCTTTTAATTTCTTATCAGTAAGCCAATATCAGATATAATTCAAAAGAAGCACAAGAAACGTAAACGCAGGGGTAAGCTACCAAAGCACTATGATCCAAATGTAGTGCCAGACCCAGAACGATGGTTACCGAGACACGAACGTAGTGGATTCCGTAAGAAACGGGATAGAAGGAATAGGGATACAGCTATGAAAGGAACACAGGGAGCCGCTACAGGAGCTAGTGATCTCTAGTACGTATACATCCATCTACCATGTACGCTGCATTACAGCAGCAGTTGCAAAGTTTGAAAATTCCACTTTGGAAAATATATTTCGAATTCTCTTTTCTTGTGAGCCTTCAAACGAAATCGAAAGGCGTGTTTGAGATAATGGTCGGGAATTCGAGCCAAAGATCCACCGATTATCAATCGATCACTTTTATCATGAGCCATATGTAATCTCTGCATTGTTATAATGAATTTTATTAAAGATATATGTATATATTTTTTTTTTAATTTTATAGCGACATCACTAAAATGCCTGCAAATGCCAAGCCTTCTCCAAATCCTCGTCATAGTTCCACGGTGGAAACTTCTGGGCCACGTCAGCAACAACGCAAAGTTCAACAGAAAAAGAAGAAGAAAGGTAGCAAATGGTAATAATTCTCATGTCGTTTTACTAAATCCGTGGTTTTTTGATATTACTAAACAAATTAGATTGCATAAAACTTATTGAAAAGAAACATTTGTTACCGAAAAATAAAAAAACTGAAAGAAACCAATCAAATAGATTTGCTACTATGTAGCCGTATTTTGTGAAAAACGCAAGATGTAATACTGCCATTAAAAAATAATATTGTACACACTGTATATGCATATTATTAAAGAAATATGTTTACCTCTCTATCACTTGTGCTTGCGTCAATTTATCATTCATAGATTTATCTACCAATAGAGCTTTATATTCATTTTATGCATTGAATACGTGAAAAAATTTATTAATTTTATTCTTACTAACAACATATGTTCTGGATATTTGTTTTCTTTTGCAAATTTGTTTAGAAAACTCGAGTTTTTATATTGCAAATATACATATATAGAATAGATATGCAAATATAATATAAAAGAAAAAATATTAAATTGCTTTAGAAAATATTTTTATTTCTCTTCTCACAAAAAATCTTAACTCGTGACATGTTAACATGTAAGTAACGCATCTTTTGTGGGGTGACATTGACTAGGGGTAGGTGATATACATCTCTGTTTCACATTGATAACAATGGTATATAAAAATATCATCTGTTCTCTTTATACTCAGCAACTCTGTTATATGAATAGATAATGTGATTGTGCGTTGGTTTTTGTAAACACTTTTATGTATATATAACAAACATACGAGTCAAAATTGTAAAATGGTACTACGTAGGAATATAACTTTAATGCCACAGTATTTTCGATAATGTTTCTATATCGATTATGTTATCCAACTATGTAAAAACCTTGTAAAGATATATTTTGAAATATCTCTATAACGAATCAATGTGCGCATGAAAAAAACTTGATACTAACAATTTTATACAATTTAACTTATTGTCCTGCGATCAAAATCTATCCTATATGTATTATTGTTTGTTGCTGTGTATAAACTCACAATAACGATCAATTATTAAAATAATTGTAAAATATTTTTCACTCAATTTTTCTTGTGTATCTTTATCATTACATTTATAATTCTGACATCAAATTTTAATTTTAAATGAATCATTGCTTAGTATTACATGCTATATTAATAAAAAAAAAAAGACATTTGCAAAACGGAAAAGTATAAGGGACATGAGTGGGGCACTGCTGCCGCCTTTGCTACTTTTTCTTTCTACCGATATATCTACATGTAAAATGATAATATTGTCTCAACAATTTTTGAAAAAAATAATTATTCAGTTAAATAATTGGATATTTACTATATATATATAGTATATATAGTAAATATATATGTAACGTATAGCTATATTTACACTCATTTACTGACAAAGTATTGTAGGTTTTCTGTAGCAAAGCGGCGAATTGGCAAATTGTAGGAAAACGTGTGTTTAATTTTCTATTTATCAATGTAAAGAATAGACGAGTAAGGCACAAATATACGCATGCGCGCTACTATGAGAATAACGTTATGCCAAACTACACAGTCACGATAATGTGAATGCGTATAATGTACAATGAGGTATAAATCTATATAAATATTCCTCTATATTAGCGATATATATAATGCTACTTTGTAGGTATTATGCCTTCCCAAACATCCTCTCGTTGTTTGTTGGCTAATCGTCTTTTCTCTGTAATGCAAAACTTTCTCTTAATAACTTGTTCAACAACTATTAAATTATTTTTACTTTTATATCATGTATTATAATACGCATTCGAAGATTACCTTTCGCTTCACGTAATACATTTTTTTCGTGCTCACGTTCTTGCCTAGCTGTGGCAAGCTTCACCCCCAATGCACCTGTAACTAATCTTCTAGCTAAGGCGGCGCATGTTTCGGGACGATTCCTATAAGGTTGCAAAAATTCTGCGCTTCTTCTAGCTTTCGTTTTACTCAAAGCAGTAGCTTCGCTAAGTGGTCTCGTTTTCACAAATGGATGATTCGATGCTAACACTTCAGCAGCTTAAGAGAAAATAAAAGAAGCAAAAAAGAATATAGCTAATTGTGCGAAGTCTGATTACGATTGGACTTCGCGAAAGGAAACTATTTTCAATGATCATCGATGATGAATGTCACGTAATATCTCTATTAGCGATATCAAAAAGATGCAAAATGATTGTACATTTTTCTTGAGTATAATTTCCTCGTTAAAATAAGTTATCAAGCTGTTTCCAATATATATAAATATATATATAAATTACATATTTATTTTCATATTAATATAAATTAATAGACATGTATGTGTACATACCAACGAGAGGACTGCTGAAAACTCCCAAACAATGAGTATCGTCTACCCACTTTAGCTCAAAACCACCGTTTTTAAAAGAACTAAAGACAGCCGCCAAATCGCTAGTTTTGAACTCTGAAGGAAAATTATAAATTTCTACAACGTGTGCAAACTCGTCACTCGATACTTCAACTTGCTTGCTGTACGCCTTGTAATCGTTCTTTGGTTGTTCTATCACTACTTCACCTACTGCTGACGTAAGCTAAATAAGAGGGAGAGAGAGAGAAAAAAAAGAGACACGATATAAATTGTACATAATAAAACGCACCCAAACGCAATGGAGATTATATACGACAAGTACGTAAAATATACATATAATATACTAACCTCTTCTATTAATGTTGGATCTAAACAATCGCCGTTATCGTCAAACAAACTATCCCAATCGCATTCGTCTCTGTTCACTTTCAGAGGTGGAGAAGGTGGTGAAGCTGGCTTGCTTTTTTGCCTCTCTATCTTTTTTACTTTTTTTTCGGGTGGTGTAACAAAAATTGAAGATAATTGTTCAGATTGTTTAGATTTCTTTTGAATGGTATCAGAAATTCGTAGAACATCCGATACTACATTCTGATTAACTAGTTGTTGTCCATTGTTGTGATCACATACATCGTTACAACTTAAATGTTCGAGGGAGGACTGGTTTTCTTGTATAGTTTCTTGTATTTTTCCTAGTTGACCATTACGTACAACTTGATTGGATGATTTTAATAGATTGAACGTAATATCATTTTCGTCAAGATTATTTTTAGTTACGGCAGTTTCTTTCTCTTCAGGTAAAGTTGGCACATCTTCTTTCAGTTCTTCTTCCGAAAATTTATACATGTGCTCGATATTACTTAGAGTATCGGAGATTTTCTCAGAATCTAAAGAGACTACGTCTTCTGAAATTTCTCGCGGGAACGGTTCATTCTCGATCTTCGTATCGCGACTCTCGGAGATTTGACTCGATCGATCGTCTATACTTTGTTGACTACAACATACATCTTGTAGTTTCGACGTCACATTATTCATATTTGAATCTTCGTTTAATGTCGGTTGAGAAGCTTTCAGACTTTGAGGCTTCTTATCGTCAGTTTCTAAACTTCTGCGATGCCTAGGTACGTAAACTGCCCGATCAGGTCGTTTTTGACGTACCGTCCTGCCGAACGATACATATATTGATAACATGTTTTGAAGTAAACAAGTATCGTATAAAATGATAACGCGAAAGTAAAAGATACGTTCACTGTACATACATACATGCTAGTTGTTGAGTAGCTCTATATATATATATATATATATATATAATACATATGTGTAACGATTATACACGTATGATCAACAGTAAAAATAATAATTTAGTAAGCCTTACTTGACCGAAGAGGAGGTATCTGTAGTTGATTGTATTTGCGTCTGTGTACTCGTTATCCGAGAGCACGTGTTAGCCCTCCTAGCTGCTGGTGGCCTATAAATCTCAACCGTTGGTACTGACTTGGCTAAAAACAAATGAAAATTTCAAGTATCTCGCGAAAAAACTGTTTTGAAAATATCCATCACATGACATGATGATTGATCAATTATAAGACGTATTCATAATCACCTTGTCGCTGCAGTTTGCATTCTGGAGACATCGAGGGCGAGCGTCGGCCTTCGCGACCCATTTCGCGAGTCGTATCTTTTTGTTTTGTCGCAAAGTTTGTCTTACACTCAGGAACATTCGGTTTTGGCTCCCAATCTCTTTATAACAAAAATAATGATAAATTCGTCTTTTAAACTAAATTTTCTTAAAAAATTTTTTTCTCGATGTTTCGGAAACGTGATCGTAAGCACGATATACGACGATGTGAGAGGCAATTTGGATGACGTTTACTTTCGTTTGCATTTAAGTGTTGCAGTTGTACACACCGAAACATACACTTGCTAAACTATACATAATTAAGTGTACGTTCTATATATATTAACGTATGTCGAACAATCAAATCGTAGGGAAAAAATCATCAATTTTTTGAGGAAAGAAAACACAAAGAATCACTTGCACGTTCGAAAACTCGTTTACATATTTCGAATTCGATCGACGACTTTCGAGCGGAATACGTCGTAGCTCAGCAAACCGCGAAGCTGATTGTGTGAGAAGACGACGTCTTGGCACTTTGTCATCTGTACCTTCTTACATCGCTCTTGTAGCATACTACGGTACGTCTAGCCGAGCCCTGGCCGATCGAGAATGTATGCAGCAACGTCGGGAAACGATCTTGTATCAGCTGGTGTATAATGAATCGACGATAATTGTTGACAGGCGGAAAGACGAGCACTCTGCAAAAGGGAGAGAGATAAAAAAAAAAAGTCGCGTTTCTCGCTGAAAGTGAGCGCGGGCGGACTGCGGACTGCGGTTCGGGATCTGTATATCGCCTATCGGTAGTGTTGTTCGTTTTGGTGAACGTAATGCCTTACGGCACTTTCGTCGAGACGAGGATGGAAGGGGAAAAGACGAGACGCGATAAACGCCAGCTAACTTTTACATAACCCGTTCACTTTCTCCCTCGTTCGTTTCCCCGAGGACTTGCGTCCGTAGCGTGAATCGCGCGGCGCGCTTACTTGCCGTCGTGTAACAACTCTCGTGTTTCTCTCCATCTCTCCTTTTCGCGCCTCACTCTGCGAAGCGCGAATGGCGAGTTGGCGAGATCGGCGAGATGCAGTCAGGAAAAGAAAAATATCTCCGTGTTTCATATATCATTAAACGATGTGAAAATGAGAAACTAGTTGACGCAGGTTCATTAACGTTCCCCTGAACTACAAAGGAGAAACAGACGGCGCTACTCCCGTAACACCCGGTGGTCATATTCAAAATCGACAATCTTTAGTGGTTTTTATTTTAACTTTAGTTTCAACGTTTTTTCCATGAAAATCAAAAGTCGAGATAGAACGTAATGATGAACGTAAATCCTAATTATATTCCCAGGTTGGACTAACGCGTGCACACATGGAAAGATGCCGTCGAAACGCGGTACACGCTAACGCGATCAGCATTAAAATAGTAAAACCTTCGCGGTTCACTTATTGGCTGTAAAAATTCAAGTGACGTTAAAATGTTAAAATGGTAAACGTTCGAATGTTAAAATCCTGAAAAGTTTACGGTCTCACGTCAACGTGTGCGTTTGCAACGTCCTCGTTCTTTCCATGTGCTAAATTTTATTATATCCGTGTGTCACTCTATGCAAATATAACCGTTCACGGGATCAACTCTGTAACATAAAAATTACTGACATATTATGTTACGCAGCACAGCGTGCCGATACTATATACTTGGAAATGTAACTGATAGGAACAGCAAACGATAACAAAAAGATGAAATCATGATTCAGCTGATTGCACTCTAGCGAAAAAACGAAAACTATATATATATATATATATATATGCTGCTATGCTATTTATAAATTCTACACTAGGCATGAAACGGTGCCACTCACGTTGCATGTACATACGTTCGTCCTTTTCCTTTATTTGTATGAAACTATCGTGTGCGGTAGCAAGTAGTGAAGCTTAAAAGAAACGAAACGAAACTATTTTATACGTTCGAGTATCGACGACGACCGTAAGGAAACTAACCTTCAAAGACGCGGACGGCGCACTACTTGGCAATATTGTATATTCTAAGAATCTTATTACACGATCCTCGCGTACCTCTTGGGCGTCTTCGCCTTGGCAAAAACGGTTACGTCGTATTCGACATCCTCGGAAAAGAGGCTATCTTGCAAACTCATTTATTTCTCGTTAACCGTCACCGAGGCGCGACGTTGTCGGCGATCGTAGGATCGCAGTCACCGTTCGTTCTCGGGACGACCACGGACGACGTAGTGCTCGTGCTTCGTGTGCTTCGACGATCACGACGATTGCAACGTGTTTCGATCCTTTTAACTTGTTACTCTCTCCCAAACTTGTGTATACATATATATTACACAATAAACCGCACCGCTGGCGAGTGGCGCTACTGTGGCGCGCTACACACCAACTCGAATCAACTCGAATACAGTTGAATATACTCAAATGGCCATGCTATATTCTCGTCAATTCTCGTCAAGTGTCCGCGTTGGGGACTTGGGGTTTGGGGGGGACTGCGTCACCACCACCGTTTTATAATACCGCCGCGCGCAAAGCAGAGCAAAGTGTCGCGTCTATTTACAAACCTTTAGATAATTTGCCGTAGGGAAATTCTTTGCGTGTGCAAAATCACTTGCGATTATTAAATCGATTAAGAAACGCAACGTGAAATCGCCGAGTTTAAAGTAAATTTAAGAAAACGACGTCTGAACGCTTGATGCCAATTCGACATGCGTATTTGGCTTAAAGTTTAAATCTTTAAATCTACGTAACGAACGCGTGAGAGCCACTGCCGCCGCGCACATGATATGCTACGAAAGGGACCGATATGAGAGCCATACGCTTTTTTATATTATATATATATATATGTATACATTCATATCCATATAGAAGTTGCGTTCACAAGCGCCGCACGCCGCACGCCGCACGCGTGCATACAGCCATACACACGGATACTTTACGCGCACACAGTCGGCTCCGCGCATCGTGCGGCTCCGTTTTAATACCGCTTTGCGTGTTCAGCATATGTCTGCGTTGCAACTGTGAACTTTTCTCTCTCTCTCTCTCTCTCCTCCGAGTTCTTCGTTTGATTAATTATCATTTATATTTATATTATTACATTGCCGCTCTTGTTACCTCTAGCTCTTGCTATTTATCGTTGACACGATGAGTACCAGATTCACGGGAATAGAATTGGGACCTCCTATCGAGGTTTTTGCGCTACAGAAAGCATTCGTCGACGATACTTATGAAAACAAAGTTAATCTTACTATAGGAGGTACGTAACTCATAATTCGCCTTCTCATAATTATCATGCTCCACTTTGTTCTCCCATTTTCGTTAGAAGGTCAAGATCGTAAGCGATTTTGTGCATGTAGATTTAGAGTGACGTTTGCTTTTACCAACCTTTCCAAAAGAGCTAGCATTCTTTTTTATTATTAAATTAACGTATTTTACTACGAAACGTGAGTTGTGTAAGATACATTTTTTTTTATCTCTATACTTTGAATCCTTGGGTCACTTCCAGACCGATTACATAATGTTCCATGTCACACACTCACACATAGATAGATACTCACAGACACATGTACATACGTTCTCTTCGTTACGTATTTTACGTATTTCGAATTTAAAAAAAAATAATGTATAAAAGCAAGTACACAAAAAAATGCCGTATCTTAAATTTAAGATTTACTCCATTCTTTTTAATATATATTTGCGAGTATATATAAAGAGTATTACGTACTATGTAATATATTAAAAGTAAATATTACACAAGAAATTTGTAAAATATAGAAATTCTTTTCAGCTTATCGCACCAACGAAGGTAAACCATGGGTTCTACCAGTCGTGAAAAAGGTAGAAAAGTCTCTTGCAGCCGACGAGTTACAAAATCATGAATATTTGCCAGTTCTTGGCTTTGAAGCGTTTAGCGAAGCTGCCACGAGTATGTTGTTGGGCGCAACGTCTCCCGTTATCGCTCAAGGACGTGCCTTTGGCATTCAATCGCTCTCCGGTACTGGAGCATTGCGCGTTACTGCGGAATTTTTAAGTCGTATTCTACATTACGATACTTTTTACTACAGTAAACCTTCCTGGGGTGAGTAACTTTAAAACAATACGACGTTCGTCTTCGTCCACTTGTTAGTGAAAATCTTCATGTATTATAAGATTATGTGCTGGCAGAAAATCACAAACTGGTATTTACTAATGGAGGATTTAAAAACGCTCGTGAATATACATATTGGGATGAAAAGACCCGTAATATCGATTTAGAAGGAATGCTCCGGGATTTACGAGAAGCTCCAGAAAATGCTGTAATTATTCTACATTCGTGTGCACATAATCCTACCGGATGCGATCCAACTCCGGAGCAATGGGCTAAGATAGCTGATGTAATAGAGGAAAAACGACTTTTTCCATTATTTGACAGTGCATATCAGGTCAGTATTCAAGTGACGAGATACGATGATTATGATGTTATTTTTTTCATGTGTGGCACACTCTAGTAAATCTGCATACGGATCCTTAACAGGGTTTTGCAAGTGGAGACTTAGATAAAGATGCGTATGCCGTACGACTGTTTGCTGAACGTGGAATCGAATTCATTTGTACGCAAAGTTTTGCGAAAAATTTTGGATTGTACAACGAAAGAGTCGGTAACATAGTTTTTGTGTTGGCCGATACAAAGGAGATGGTTCAAGCCAAATCACAATTAACGTTAATTATCCGAGGGATGTATAGCAATCCCCCTAATCACGGAGCTCGAATTGTTGCGACTGTGCTGAGGAATCCAGAACTGTTTGAGGAATGGTACTGATTTGTAAACTCTGTAAAACATTAAACATTAAAAAAAAGAACAGTCACACTATGTACTTAAATAATGCGATTCGATATTTTAGGAAGGATCATATTAAAACAATGTCCAATCGAATTAAACAAATGAGAATAGGTTTGCATAATCTATTGCTCAAATTAGGTACCCCAGGTACTTGGGATCATATTATTCAACAAATTGGAATGTTCTCATATACAGGACTTACCGGTAAGACCTGTTATATTTTTTAGCTTTATATACAGTGTAATACAGTGTTTAACGAAATTATGTTATGAAAAAGTTGTGACAAAGATTTTTTTCTTCCAACTTTCTTTCAGAGAAGCAAGTGCAACATCTGAGAAATCATTATCATATTTATATGTTACGCAGTGGGCGTATAAATATGTGCGGACTCAATGAAACGAATTTGGATTACGTGGCAACCGCGATTAACGAAACGATAAAACTGTTTCCAGACTCACAGAACGATTGTACGTGTTAAGACAGAATATCACAAGTACAAATTAATAATTTTAAAAGTCTTACATTAAAAATATGGCAATATTTTATATATTACATATATACATATATATTTTTTATATGACAAAATTCTATTTTGAATTAATAATCAAAGAATTATTATTTTTTTTACTAATATACAAAGTTGTTAAATGAAATCATGCACTTTATCTTCATCCTAATTTGATATTAAATTACTTTATATATAATTATCTTTCCTGTAGTAAATTCCTTTTTTTTTTTTTAACTTTTCTTTGCCACAAAATTTTACAAGATAAAGTACAAAATATTGCAAAGTATTATAACGATGCCAAATTTTCTATGTGTCGTAACTATATCCTATTGAAACATGAAAAATGTTTTTAGATATGTAGCTTATCGTGTTAAAAGTTAAAGTTATCTAGTAGTTTAAGAAAATTGTTATGCTATGAAAATGATCAAGTGTTACAAATAACTGAAAAAGCAAATGTAACTTGTTTGTTAGAAGCTTTAGAAATTTTAACAAAGATTTATATACGTGCATAATACGTTCATTTGAACTGAATGAGCGAAAAACGATAAAAGCAGTTTGTGTAGAAAAAGATATGTTTTTTCGAATCAAGAAAAAATAAAAAAAAATCTTTGTATTAAACTGATAATATAGTTTCGATTTATTTTAATACGTATATTATGTGTGATAAAAGAATTTCGTTGTATTAAATTTGGAAATTGTTTCTTTCGATATCATGAATCGAATAATTGCAATGTACGAGCACTATATACATACAAGATAGTTGTTCGTGTCGATTAAAGAAAGAATACGAGAAGAAAAGTTAAATCATAGATATCGTAATCTCGTAGAACATAGTAAACGAACATTTGTCGCGATCTGTTGATTCTTCAACACAGTGGGCTTCCTTTTCAAAGGACCGGTATATATAAATTAGAATTATATGTGTTATATTTTTATTGAAACAAATATATAACATAATAAACTTGTACCGTGGTTTAAAAAAAATTGTTACGAGTTTCACTAGCAATCAACGTAATTACTAAGCTTTTTATCAAAAATTTACATAGAGATTTACCTAGTTCTTCGGCGCGTGCTGCTGAATTCTTTGGATTTATGTAAACCATATATGTACATGTTAAAATCTGAATAAATTATTCAACTAGTACGGCACGGTCTATTGTCCAGTTAGGAGTTCTTTTATCTACTTAATCGGTCCATTTGGATGCTTTTTTCACCAATACTAGCGTGTCGTCTGATTTAACCATAGTACGATAATCGTCCCTCTTATGATTAGAATTCATATAAAATATATATCCTGAGCAACCCAATATTGCTACAATCCCGAGAATCATGATGGTTTTGTTCTGCAAGTAACACAGTTTCATTAGTGACACGAACATTGGCTTAATTTCGAGAAGTTGAGCGTCAAGGTTTCACAGTATTCTTACCGGCTTGGCGTACAACTCGAAATTAACGGCACGGAATAACGTGGTGCTGCGCAATGATCGTAAGCCATCACCTGGCGTAGTTTCACGAGTATTTTTATTCATCGCGGTCGCTTTCAGCTGCAAAATTTTATATTTTATATTCACCCCGGATTCACCGATTCACCCTCGCGTGTAAGTAACTTAACCTATTTGGGGGGAGATGGAGTCGGCACGTATGTATACCTCTCTCGTCTCGTTCTATATCAGCAATCGTGTTGTGAACTGATAAAAGCTGAAAAAAACCGAAAAAAAGAGAGAGAGAGAGAGAGAGAGAGAGAAAGGCCGCGCGGATCGCGAGAGAGAGAGAGAGCGCGCGAGCCCATTCAACCTGCTTAAGGTGAAGGAATGCTTAATCGACGTTTCGATGTATATCATATTTATTTGGCAGCATTAAATGAACCGCACCCGAAATCTTATTGGCTGCGAGATAATTACGGAGCTGCGGCCATGTTGCGGCATACGCGACACGTAGAATTCCAAACGACTCAAACACACACACTTGGCAGGTTGGCGGTAGGAAGGAAGCTTGACAATATATTCTTTGCGTATCCAAGTTGAAGACTTTCTCAACTCTCGCGAGAATTTAACAATGCGAACGGCATTTACGAGCGGTCGTGTCGCCTTTTGAGGAGTGTTGTATGTACATACCCTCCCTCGGAATGGGAATGAATGGAATGAAGCTAATGTAAAAAGAGGGGTAAGCACAGAATTGGAAATTTTTTTTTATCAATTATCGTCGAACGGCGCAACATGTCCAATTTTTCAAAACAATTTATCAAGAGGATACAATTGAAAGTCTGTTCGTTTCTTTTAATGGCTTTAACTTTCTTTCGTATTCACAGCGAGATCACGCTGTTGTCATATTATTTTATTTTATTTTTTAGAAAAGTGAGAAGAAAAGAAAGCCAGTGTACTCTGTGGGTAGTGGATATATGTCTTTCTTGTGCCGTTCACGCAAAATACAATTACTGTGGCTAGGTAGTTGGTACAGCCGAATTTTAACATTCGAAATTTGCAGGTTATTCTTTACTTGACTGACCATAAAAATGCCAGGCTGTGCAGCTGTCGGTTGCAACAATCGCAGCGAGAAAGGCTTTATTATGAAATGCTTCCCGCGGGATCCAAAGTTGAGAAAAATTTGGCAGGATCGCGTCGCTAGAGCCGATTGGGAACCATCCAACAATTCCTTTCTTTGTCACGTACATTTTGAACTCGAGGAATGGTCCATCACTCAAAATGGTAGAGTCAGACTGAAGAAGGATGCCATCCCGTCGATCTTCACTGTAACGTCAACCAGAAAATCTGCCAAGAAGCGTATCAAATTGGCGAACGTCAAAAATGAAAACGACGGTGAAAACGAGTATATGACAGAGTCTTTGGAAAACGATACTGAACATTCGTCGATCGGCCACCTGGAAGAAAAGGACTCTGATTCGCAAGACATTGCGAGTCCATCTGTACGGTCACTTGTCTATCAGCAAGCAAATTCCCCGATAAAGATAGAAAATAAAGCATTTTACGGGCACGATATAGATATAGATACCAACGATCTTCAACAGGAAAATGTTCGTATTATTTCAGACGATACGAATATGGAGCTGGAGGGTCGTACCAAAGAAAACGACGCTGAGATGCAAGGGAATCGCAAATCTCGCAGTACGTTTATAACGAAAAGCTGGACAACAGGTGGTAACTGTCCCCAGCGGGACAGTTGTGGGGCGGTCGCCCCACTCTGTATAAAAACAGAAGTCAAACGAGACCGCGATCACGTCTTCAATGACAGTTACGATGAAATAGAGGAGAAATTAAAGCAGATTTGTGACGGCCACCGTGAAGAGAATAATATATCTACGATGGAGGAGCTAACGTCACACGCACGCTCTAGGACGCGAAAAGGAACCTTCGAGAACGCGGTCGCGGTAACGTCACAAATGCCACTTCACAAAAGTATAAATTATAAGTATTCGTCGAGAAATGAAATTGGAGATATGCTTACGGACAATAGAGATAATATCGAGATTATTTTTGGTAGTGAAAGCGGAGAAGACGTTACGCGCGTTCCTCGATGTACCGTTTACAACAGTGGGACTACGGACGTTACGAATTTTACGAATTACGTGGATCAACCGAATGACGGCACAACGGTCGATAGTATTATTAATAATAAAGAGATGGATGAACGTGCTCGCGCGGCGGGAGAGCACGGTCCTTTCACCAGAGAGACGGCGGTACACGTTGCATCGTCAAATGTGAGGACTGCTGCGCAGTGTAAACTGAAAACTCGAGAGGTAGGGACGATGAAATCTGTAAAAAGGTCAGTACAAAGTGCCGCTGTGAAGAATATAACGTCGATGAGTAACAGCGATACTTCGGACATCGTGGAGGTCATAACTGAACATAAAATAAAAGAAGAATTGAATGTTTCTGAGATTACAGACATTACACACGATGTGAAAGATACTGACGATACTGTGTTAAATACGGCAAAATTTATAATCAAAGTGACAGGGGATCGCGAGGATGTATTGGACATTATGCAAGATCTGTTTAAAGATACCAAAACGTTTACCATTCAAGAACACAACGCGACTTGTTTACAGGAAAAGGGTAGCGAATACGTTACATCTATTATAACGATAGACGATTGTCCGCTGAGAGAAACAACGCCGTATATAACAGACAAATGCAACAACGATCGTTGTTTGTCACCTACAACGTATCTTACAAGTATCGCGCCAAGAGACAACGATCAGGTGTCCGTCGCTTCGTCAACTTTAAAAAATGACGAGTGTCCAACTACAAGGTTACTGACACCGTCCGCGCGTATGGATGAGGAGAGGGATTTAGACACGAGTAATGCCATTGACAGCGTTACCGAACAGTCAACGATCACGGTGTATACCGGTAAATGTGAATACGAGAAATTGCAGAAGAAAGTGAAACTGCAAGAGACTGTCATCAAACGATTAACTAATCAGCTTATTTTGCTCAAGGACTTGGAGAAAAAGTTGCAGAATACAAACTTGGTGCTTAAAGCAAGGACAAAGAAAATAGAAAAGAAGATGAATGAACTGAACAAGAGTAGTACGGAGTACGGCGGTGGCGGCGGCGGCGGCACACCATCTTCAACCAACTACAAACAAACAGACATGAGACAAAAGTTGATCTACGATTTGTCGAATAGAATGAACAATCTTGAAGAGACGAATAAAAAGCTGATGAAAACCATAACTATAGAATGTCAACAAAAGAGACAGCTGGAAAGTCAAATCAAGCAAAGAGACAAACGAATAAAAGAGCTCAATTGGAAATTGGAGAAGGCTTCGAAATATCTCGAACGAGCGGAGAAAAATACAAATACGTACAAGAGGAAGATGTTAAATATGCAAACTTTCATGAGAAGAAAGAAACTCCTGGATGAGAATACGTGTAAATTTCACGAAATAATGATAGACAGTATGAAGGAAGACTATTCCGAGAGAGTTGTAGCAATGGCGATGGAGATTAAGGAAATCTGCGGTGCGACGGGATATAAAAAGTTGTTAAATTACGGATTTCCGCTCCCAGCGTGGTCGGTTTTGCAAGCTCTCCCGAGTGACGATATTTCAGATTCCAGTAAAGTTAACGACAAACGTTGGCAAGCAGGCTCTTTGACGCGACAAACGACGAACGAGGAACGTGCGACCCAGCCTGTGGAAAATGATACAAGATATCATCAGCCTGTGGAAAATTTTCGTGCAGCGTCACTTTGCGAAGAAACCGTAATGGACAATACGGAAACTGTAATGGGCACGGTTCAAGATATTTTTGAGGAGAGTAATAATGATGTCGATGATTTCAGTACAAATGAATTGAAAGAACATTTTATTTTACAATTGAACGCAGTTATGTAATTATGTGCACACATATGTAATATCTTTTACCTTCGAAATATGTATAATAATAATAATGATACATATAAGAAATTTATGATTTGTGATTGTCACAAATTGTATAATAATCATCGAACATAAAAAGCTGTCAATGCAATTTATTGTATACACTGATGTTACATGCATTGTAGCTTTGAATCTTATCTCGGACTTTTTATGTATGTGCAGATACATGTACATATATTTTTAAAAGCGAAGTAAAATACACATTTTTGGCATGACACTTTATTTTCTTTTCAACGACAAATTAAATTGTATTAAAACTGTTACTATATATCTACAAATCTTCATGCAAGTTTTTATAGTCAGTCCATTTTTCGCACGTGTACTAAAAAGGGCCGCCGGAGCATCCACCAAACGCATCAAACTATGTAAACAGTTTTAGCGTCGACTGTCGAAATATCTTTCGATCTTTTCGACTTGAGTAAGAGTAGAGAGTAGACATAGAAACATTTTAATCATTTTCATCCGTTTAATTAGAAATTAAATATTGAAAACGGCGCCTTACTTTGTACGTGCATTAAAAGTTTTTTGGCATAAAACGACGATGGCGAATCGACGCCAAGCGGTGCAGCTGGCAGCAGCAGCAGCAGTTTCCATAGCGACGTTTCTTCACGTACCAGCTTTCACATGAACGCAAGCTATCGCGTCAATATTCTATTGCCTGCGATAAACAATATTTAACGATACACGTACATTTTAATTACATTTTATGTAAATCACGTATTTAAATAAATGGCGACAGCGATTAAAGAACGCACAATTCCCGCTATGGACACGCTGGTCAAATATGATAATCCAGTTTTAATAACGACTCATCCAGAGAAGGTGCGAATATATATATATCTATTTTTATATAAATTACATAAATTGCGATTTCTCTGAGAAGATGATCGTGCGTGCACAAATACAATATATACGTGTGTGTGTGTATATATGTATCTCTGCTCACGTATTGTTTTCATTAAACAACAGGTACGTAAAGATCCAGCACTGGCAAAAGTTGGTATAGCAGCCTGCAAAATTCAAACAACCCCAGTGTCAGCTGATGCACGACGAGAAACTACTGAAATTTTAAATAGAATTTTACCACCGAAAGAATGGGAAGAGGACGGCCAGATATGGACTCAACGTGTAAATTTAGATAAATTCTTAAAAAAAGCTCATCTATCTTTTCAATCGTCGTACAACTTGTGCGACAATACAATTCTCAAATACGGCATACATATATATGCTATATTTTATTTATTTAGGTGTCGAGCACTCCCGCAACGCGATTAGACGTGATAAATTTACAAGAACAACTTGATATGCGATTACAACAAAGACAGGCCAGAGAGACCGGCATCTGTCCCGTTCGTAGGCAGCTCTATGCCCAATGTTTCGGTATACGCACGCACATAAGCTTTATATCTAATAACACGAGGTAACATTGATACATTTCGACATTAGGGTAAAAATATTATTGTGTAATTATTATACATTTCAGATGAATTAATACGGCAAGTAACTGTAAACTGTGCCGAACGTGGATTACTTTTATTGCGAGTAAGAGATGAAATCAAAATGACATTAGCAGCATATCAGACATTGTATCAAAGTAGCATCGCTTTCGGGATGCGTAAAGCGCTGCAAGTACCTATCTTTCTAATATTATATCGTGCATATTCTTTTCAAGTCTATAAGTCTGTACAGAGAAAAGACGTTCTGCCGTTACAAACACACATTGTGTAACATTTTAGTATATACGATTGCTGATAGAAGATCTTATTTTTATAGGCCGAGCAAGGCAAAGAAAACTTGATTAATACAGCCGAGGAATTAAGATTACAAAAAATTGAGTTGGAGAGAACGGTTGCGGAATTAAGGCTCAAGTATGATCAATCTGAGAAAAGATCGGCCGAATTAAGGGAAGCAGAGGAAAAAAAACACATGGAGGAAGTGCAATTTCTTAAAAAGACAAATTTGCAATTAAAGGTAAAAGAAAATATCTATTTGATTTTGAAACACTACTTACAAATTATTATGTATAAATGTTAAGGTGTTATATTTGTAAGATTTATCTCTTTTTCAAACAATTAGATGAGAATTAAGATGTATGAAAAGTTCTTTCATACTTCCTTACCTTTGAAAAATCGTCAAAAAGAAAGAACATAAATCTGATTATATAGAAATTAAATGCGATTCAAAATTTTGCGTCTATAGATACGGATAAACACAGATGTTTTAAATGCTTTTTAAATGCTTACGATAAAATGATATAATTGCAATACACACGCCTTGAAAGATGTATTTTTGATTTGGCTGTTTTACATAGACACATATCAAATGACTAAGCTAATTTCTTATTCACATATTATTGTAATATACGTATACATTGCCATATAACTCAATTATATCAATTATAATTTTTAGACTCAATTGGAAGGTATAATTACATCAAAAAAGTAAGAACGTGTCACGCAAAAACTATTCATTTAAAACAATTTATATGGCTACAATATATTATCTACAAGAATTATATATGTGCACTCGCGCACTTCTGCAAGTGCTGACAATTAACAAACTTGCATACAATGTGTAACTGTTGAACAGGAATAAAAAGAAACACACGAGAGTCCACGAAATGCACATCTTGTGAATAAAATACCAACTATTTATTACAAATAGGTGCACAAATGATTTTTATTTTTACATAACCATTTTATGTTCTAAAACTCTAAACTCTTGATAAAATATCTTAGAAGATACATTATTGCTTCTTATCGATTAAATTTGTATTTTTAATTTTTTATGCTGCTTACGAGAAAAAAAAAGAATATTTCATCTGTTTCATAATTTTATAAAGCATTCGAAAGATAGATATATGTAAAAATTAAGAAGACTTTCGACATTTATCGCCTGTACAAATATTTTTTCGTCAATTTTGACTTGTCAATTGATTCATTTCATGTTTCATATGTTGCCGTCGTATGTAAGACATTTTTGGTATTTTTTTACATCTTTCACAGTTTTTCAAATCTAAATAGATAGTAATAAAGAAACAAAAGTACGAGATAATTTCATTAAAACATAACTAATACATAATAAATAATTTAACGATATTTTGCAACATTTTAAATAAAAATATGTTTAATGTTCAAAGTTGAACGCATTTTTAAACTTTGATAGGCAAGAATCGTATCTTGCTATGTATATATAAGGCATGTAGATTAGTACTTGATCTATGTTGTACAATTTACACCATAACGATGCATTAAAATGACAAAATAAAATTGAGGAAGAGAGGCAGCAAGATAAGAGACAATATATTTCTTATTAATTTTGTATGAGAATGGATATTTTAACGAAATACATAATATATTCTTACATGAAAAAGTATTAACGTTGGCACTTTTAATAATATTCTACAACATCGATAATTTGTCATTTCTTACAACATTGGTAAGTAAATATTATTGATTTAAAAATTATGATTTATTAATAGCTTGAATGTGTGTATGTGTGTGTGTGTGTATCGCGCGCTTGCGAACAGTAAAGATAAAATATTTCGATTAAATAGATGGATTTAGTGAAATAGAACTAATTTTTTTCTGCACTCGCTTACATATGCCCATACGTAACATGGTGTTGATGTAGTGTGTGTGTGTGTGTGTGGTATTCGGCAAGCAGAGTTCTAACTTTTCAGTATTAAACATTATCGATAATATAGTATCTTTCAAGTGCTTTCAAGTATCTTTCCTACATAATGAACGAGCTTACTTGATTTCATTCATTGGTCCCATTTTTATAATCGCACTTTAAACAGCAGATAGTTGCAATTTCATTTAATTTTACTTATTTACATTCGTTGGAAAATCCATATCTATTCACATTGTCTATCAAATAAATATATATATTTTTAATCGCATATTTTTTGAATTAACAAATAATGTAAAAAAATATTCAGTATAAAATAATATATTCTTAAATCTAAGATAATATTAATATTATGAATATATCATGGATAAATTAAATATATAAAAAGTGTGATGTCTTGAATTTTTCACAGTCTCGCGTGTACATGTATTAAAAATACATCCAAAGTATTAAATATTAAATATGTATCATATGTTGTGAAACTTGAGAAATACAAAATTTGTTCTGATTACACATTGAAACTATCAAGCTGTAAGTAAAAGTAATAGTTTACATTTACCCCCGATTTTTCGATAGTTCCTCAATACGAATAATCTGCAATAAACTAAAATTTAATATTTTCTTATTTAACTCGAATAATAATTTTGTTTCTCTCTTACAGTAGTCTGTTTCAGATCAAAATAAAATCTTTGTAAAAGTTATATATTAAAATCAAATAAATAAAATATTCTACAAATATAAGATGAGCCCATTGGCCAATCTAAAGTCTATAATTTAAATATTGTCTCAGCAACAATAGCTAAATTATTTATAATGTACTTTACACGATATTAGCACGAAGCATTATAGAAATAACAATTTTAAAACTCGTTTCATTATGTTTCAATGAATATAAATAATCATAATGTGACAATGGACGTTATAAGAATGTTATACTGCACACGATTATAAAACATAGTCGTAATTATGTAACATTATAATTGCATAGTCTTATCACATCTTCAAAGCATCCTTCTAAAGAAACAATTATAAAAAATTTCAAAACATTTTATAGAAAAACGGAAGAGCATAACTTTCATCATGTACATAATAAAAAATGCAATGGCGTCTGACGATTCTTCGCTAGTGTAATATCTTTTATATTATATTTTATGTATTATGTTATATCTTTTACATCAATATTTTCATCGCGTGTACATATATAATTGTTACACAATCAAAATGTAGAATAAAAGCGATATTAAAATATATCCATGTATTAAAATAGAATTAAAGTGCAAAAAACCCAAAAAATAATAATAAATGGTATAAATGTTACAATTTTCCATGCGTTAGTTCTTGGTTACTGAGATTTATTATTTTTTTATCTTTAATTTCATTTTTTCTCTTAAATTAAATTTACTTTTTATTCTCCGATAAATTGGCAAAATTTCAAGTGGATGTAAAATATATGAATTAAAATATGATGACGCGATGATGCCACATGAAAATGCAGCAACACGATGTTCAATGTAAAAAAAATGCAAATTTACGAATTTTAGTTACACATACATTAAATTTATGAAATCGCAACACATGTTGCAGAATGTAAAAATGGTGACTATATTTCTACATGTACAAATGATGAATGTATCATGTAGTCATTGAGAAACAATTACGAAGTTTTGTGATATCTATTGCAGATTCACTGAAAACAGTACGTTTAACTAGATCGCCATTTTTGTCATATTTATATTACTGATTATATTTATATGCAAAAAAAGGTAAGATACAAGGGACATTTATGTAATAATAATATGTACTGATGCATTGAAAACTAAAAAGATTCGATTGAAATATGCATATAAATGCATATGTATATATATATATATATATATATGTATGTATGATTTAGCTATGTACTATTTATGCTCATGTAATAAGCATGAATGTATGCATATTCACATAAAACGATATTACATGAATACGTGTATATATGTAACGAATTTGTGTAATAGTAAAATATTGGAGTAATAAAAATTTCGTCAATTTTTCGATTCAAGTCTATTTAACATCAATGTTTTGTCCTATCGCGCGCGTTAAAATATTTTGTCAGTGACGACCTTTCTTTGAACGCTTACGTTTCTTCTTTTTTGTAGATGCAACAGTAATATTTTCATTTGTTTTAGCTGAAGTTTCATTCGCAATTTCAGATGTGTCGGTCGTAGGATGAGAATCTGTCTTTTCTTTTACAGTACTAACAGCCATACTTTGTCCTGTGATATCTTCACTTTCACTTTCAGCATCGCTTGCACCGGTTATACTTTCCACGTCCTCTTCCGCATTACTTAATTCCAATGATATAATCTTCTCTCTCAAGGTTTCCACCTAATTATGAAAATGTATACATTGTAAATTTCGATCGTAGTTATTTTGTGCAATACGTTCTAGATTTACAATTTGCAACAGAGACAATCTAAAACTCATTCTAATATCTGTAGAATAAATATATAAATATATTAGAAGTTAAAATACATAGATCAAATAACATATCAATTTCACACGTACTTGGAAACGTATATACATCAGTGTCATTCTACTTTAATATTTCAGACTTCACAGAATGAGACTTTAATTTCAATTTTGAGAAAAATGATACGTTAGTTGTTCTATGTTTCTTGACTTTAATGACACTTTCCATAGTATAATTCTACCATAATTCTCTACACATGCAAAAAAAAAGCACATCGAGCATAAGAAAATATGAACAAAATAAATCATGCGCACATAACATACAGATATAAAACCATAAGCTTGAAACATATAAATAAGATATATAAAAACCAAGTTACCAATGAGTTCAGGAAAAAGTTGTTAGTGAGATCAGTAGAAGTAACATTCATAATTCACGATGGTGCGTAATGTACCATCGATGTAAGCGATGGAATCTTGAAACAATAACACAATAATAATTGAACAAACAGTACACACAGGTGTTGTATAGATGCACGAAAACACAAGAAAAAAAAAAAAGAATTTTTGTTCTTAATCTTCTAAAATTTCTCGTAATGTATATCTTTGTAGCGTAAACGTATATAAGATATACGCTGAATTTGTTGTTGCCTTACGCTTTAGGTGCCTTTTAGCATTGTGCATTTAATGATTTATTTCCTACTATTCAATAATGTTATCGACAATAGTTTTTTAATCAATCAGTTGTCAAACGATATGTTAATATATCACAAGCTCACAAATTTCCCAAAACATGTGCGCGCGCGATCTGGCATGGAATATAATCCCTCTGTACTCGTAAAATAAAATAAAAAAAAGATTAAATTAAATATGTACGGTGCACTCCGCAGAGATAGTTGCAACAGTGACAATTTATAATTGTGCTCGTTTATTACCCCGATTTATGTAATATAAATGTGATACTTTGACGCTCGTGCCAAATTTTACAAGTATAATACCTGACGCTCAATGAGCTTCTCGACGTATTCGACAGTTCGTACACGACGTTCGCCCGTCGCCTCGTCAAGATATTCCTCGGTACGCCGAGTGACCTTCTCGTCCACTACTTTCTCGGATTCGCGTATCTCTTTAGGAGGACCCACTTTACTGCGCACAGCGAGCTTAGGAAAATCTGCGCTAGACGGCCGTAACGTAGTAAACTAAGATAGTAAAAGACAGACAAACGGGAACCGTTGTAAAACATGATTTTTTCCTTCATGAATGCTGTGTGTTAGTGTTTAGGCGAGCAAGACAGCGATTAGTAAACAAACAGGTTAAACACATAACTTTGAAGTAATCAAGCTTGCAGATTAATTGTATCTCTTGAGGATTCTCTTGTTACATATGTTAAATTATATGATTAACTTTCTCCTAGGGTACTTCCAGATTTTTACCTCGACTGTTTTCTCCTGATCGGGAGCAGACTCGGTCGCATCAGTCGCATCACGCGTATCATCTTCCTTGTTAGTAGTATCCATCATTTCACTCATCTTTCGGATTACCATTTGTGCCTGAAGTGCATCCTGTGAAAAAGAACACGCAGCGTATTACTTTATTTAATATGCCTATTAACATAACATTATATATTGTATTATAGGTACTTATAAATGTATAGAATCTTTCAGCTTTACCTGCTCGAGAGACTTGAGACGCGCTTGTCGCCAAGCAGCACGTTTTTCCGCTTTAAGTGCTCGTTGTTCCGCAGGACTTAAAAGCTGTTCTTCATCTTCGTCCGAAATAAGACCCTATTATTAAAAGGAAAATATTTCGAATGTAAACATTTAAAAAAATGATATTGCATGAGTAATATATATATATATTATAGTATATATAGTAATATAATATATATATAGTAATATATATTATATATGTATATATATATATATATATATATATATATATACATATATAATACCTTATCGTATTAGCTAATAAAGTAATAAATAAATAAATATTGAAATATAATACCTCTTGTATTAAACGTTCTTTCAAACGACGTTCTGCTTTTGCTGTCCTTACGCTGCTGGGAACATTCTGAATAAGAGGGATCGAAGTGCGCGAACTCAGTCGGCTACTGCAAGGCATGAGTATGCATTTTCACGAATAATGTACATACACTATAATGTATTTATATGTATTTAAAAAATATCGAGTTAACACAAAATTAATATTATTAAAATTATTCGTATTAATATAAATACTGTTGTAGAAATTTGCAGCGAGTACATATAAACGCATTGTATCTATTAAAAAATGTTAGAAACAACGTTGAATGCTACTACTAAAAAATATAATAAAATTTTTCATATGTATTTTGTATTTATAAACAATTATTAGTCATTTAGACTGTAAAATAAAATATGTTATTCAACATATCGCGCACACAAGATAGATTGTAAAATTAATTTACATATATAATATAATATATATATTTACATAACTTTTAATTTTTTAAAAATTGTTTAATGTAATACATTTTATTCGCATAACCTAACAAGTAATTAAATTACTTTCCGCTTAATCTTTATAATATTTATATATTGAATATAGTTGTATAAATTTATACTTATTCATATTAAATGTCTTTCATATTTAATTATATAAATGCTCCCATTTGTGATCCATGTGCATAGAATGTATAACATAATAGTTTTGTTATTTTCTAAATAAGAACTGACTTAAACATGAAGGTGAAGGTTGAAGCTTACTTAGGTCGTCCAATATCCTGATCATCCATTATGTCCAAATCTTCGAGACCTTCGTTCTCGTCAAGTTGTGCCCATGATTTGAGCTCGTCTCGTGTCAAAGTTGCAATTTTTTTTTCTATAAAACCAAGATTTTTATAGTTATTTTCAATATATTAAAGTAAATATAATATAAAATAAAAAATATTGGTCAGCTATGTGTGTGTGTGTATATATATATATATATATATATATTTACAAGTAAAAGCTTACCTTCTTCTTGTCTCATTTTTTCTACCTCGTCCTGACTTAGAAAACTGAATATTTTATCTGTAATTACGCATACACATTTACACAATTATGGATTTAATTATTATTCGAAATCGATAATTATAAGTATAAAATATATAATACATAGTATATGATATATATATACAAAAAACATGTATATATATGTATGTATATGCTCTCTTACCTGGTTTAGGCGAGGGTTTTAAATGTTCTTCCATGGCACTTTCGAACAACTTCTTTTTATCGCTGACTGACATTTTTATCAAGGGTGGTGTTGGAGATGAAGTTGGAGATTGCTGTATTTATAATATTTACATAAGTAAATATCGATTTGCGTATTTTTTTATATAAAACAATTGTATAACAGATAATTGTATCAAATAAAAAAAAATCACACATTGCATCTATCCTACATGCCATAAATAAAATAGACAAGAGATTAGACTGAATTGAATTAAAGCAATTTATAATAATGCTTTCAGCTGGATTTAATTGGCAAAATTAATTTTTTATGGCAAAAACTTTGTTCGTACAACTATGTTTACGCACATACGCGCTCGCGCGCGTGTGTACATGTGTTAATTAGTTAGACATGCTTCTGAAACCCACCTCAACCTGAAAATTTCCATCAACAGAACGTGCTATCTGTCGTTCGCTAAAAGAAGCCGAAGTGTCAAGATTTTCCCAGTACTCGGGAGCAGTTAGAGGAGTTGGGGGAAGATGGAAACGTGCAGGTGTTTGATAGGAAATAACTTGTGGACGGGAAGTAGATATTTCCTGCAATGGCCGAGTCGATTGTTCAGTTTTAGATAATGTAGATTTCACATGGGACGGAGAAGTGATGGAATCCGAACTTTTTTTTAAAGATGGTGGCAGATCAGCAAATGTAATACTGCGTTTTGGTAAAGATTTTTTTTTCACTCGAGAAGGTAAAGTTTGTATAGAAGTAGAACGTTCAAAATTTGCTGCCTTAGAACGGTAAGGGATCGTTGATGACTTGGACGAAGAAAAATCCTTTGACGGTCCAGATGTCTCATTTGTTCTTGACTAGGTAAATAACATGGAAAATTATATTAATTATTACTCAGTTAGTGGAACATGGCTTGAACTGAAATAAAATCAAAAGGTTTATCGTAAAGTATTCAGTTACATGCAAAGCAACTAACAACACACATACTGCTCTATTTAATTAATATGTATTATAATATAAAATACATATATACGGATTATTCCAACACCACCACTCTACTGATCTTCAAAATTGTAGCTTATGAAACGCTTCTTTTCTTTTATCTCTTTTACGCGATAAAACCTTTATTTACTATAATAATAGAAGAATAATAAAATTAAATAGTAAAATAAAACATTAATATCTAATAGATCGTAAAATATGAATATCCTTAAAGTTTGATATCATACTTTAAAACAGATTTATTTCACAAATGCTACATGTCATACAAAATCTATATAGGATTTAAAGAAGAATTTCAAACTTCTTTGTCCGATCTCATCTTTTCTGCTTATGACTCGTCTATACGTTCAATAGTATATCTTTCAATTGTACTATTATTGCAATAAATCATGCAACGTTGCGCATAATTTAATTTGTAAACATATAATCGGTATGTTAAACATGTTCTCTCATTTTACAAAGTTATCCTATATTTGTACCCTATTCATCGTACGTAACGATGTAGTAGTGGAGACTGTTATGTGCCTCGAATATTTTGGGACACCTAGCAAGTTTCGTCTCACGTGTTACCCTGCGACCATTCAATGGGCTATATTTTGTATATTCTGTAGAATAATTCAAAGTGTAGATGTATTTCACTTGCATTTCAATTTAAATCATATATTTTTCTATAACAGTGAATAGTAATAACAGTGAAAATATATTTTTTGTACCATTCAAATGTAAGAACTCTGTATGTTTTATTTAATTTTATTGCTTCATACCTACGTCACTTTTGCAATATTCAAATAATCCAAATAAACAATATGTACATTTGAGGAGAATTTTTGCTTCGCTTGAAACAATCGATCTTTATATTCTATCTTTCAGGAACTGTACTGTTGAAGAATAAATAGTTGTATGTAAAGCTATAAAAATCTCGTTCTATGTATTTGTTGCATTAAAAAAATACGTATATACAAAAAAAGAATTTAATTCTACAAAAATTGTTTCGTGGTAAACAGTCTCCTCTACTATAGGATATTATATAAAACAACGTAGTATAAATTGGTTTTTTAAGTGAAACTACGTTACAGTAAAATAATATATACCCTCCAATTATATATATATATATATATATATATATAT
>VBVQ01001783.1:0-30613 GCA_011636635.1 Tetramorium simillimum | reverse complement strand
GAAACATATCTTGATCACTGAAAGACATAAAAATATACAAATTAGCAAGAAATTAATTTTTTCTTTGGTAGAGACAGAATTGTATGAAAAGTTTAATCGTTAGATTTATATAAAATTTAGAGAGATATGTGATTTAATCTTTAAAAGAGTAACTAAAAAGACTAATATTTTTGTTATGCGAAAATATAAACTATCCAAAAATATGATTTTGATTTCCATAGGTCATACGTAAAATAAATTAATAAACTTTCAGAGATTATTAAAATATAAAAATGTATATTAGTAAAAACTTTTCAAAATATTTTATAGAAAATTATAAATACTTAAAAAAAGCATTTTTTAGACTTTTAGTGCAAGTATACATTTTGAATTGTAATAACATTAAGAAATAAATGCGTTCTCTCTCTCTCTCTCTCTGTCTCGGACAACAGAAATATTATAAATCACTAGGCAAGATTCCATTTGAATGCTACGCAATGTCATGATTATTCATTCGCTTGTAATGTAGTCAGCTATATTTTAGACTTGACGTTCAATGCAACTTGTTAGGAGCGAGGGCGGAGAATACGACGATAGTGTTCCAATAAGTTTTCAACGCGAAATTGAAATCCTGCGAGCTGCGAGCGTAAACTCGTTACTTATTCGTCCGGAAGCGCTGTAACAGCGTTGCGAAACTCTCGGTCGGAATGGCATGGCGCGCTATATCCTCGATCGTTTAGCGTGAGAGCGTGTTGGGCCCTACTCGTACTCGTTTCCCTCGTGGTCCGAAACTTAGAACCGTTGCATCGACATGTCGCATACCGTTTATCCTTTAATTTACGTTCTGGTGTCGTGTTCGTTTACCAAAATTGCGCATAGAGAGGCAAATAGAACTAGTGCGGTTTGTTTGACTCTAATTTTATCATGTATTTTGTTTTCAAGTTAAGACTTAAAAAATGTCTTTCATATGTTTTCATACCTTCTAAAATATATGATACTTTTTTTTACATCTTTCAAATATTTTACTTTTATATTTTGAGAGATTTAAAAGGAAAATGTATGTATTTTCCACAGAATAATTTTTAATTTAAAAGTTACTTAATATTGAGTTATCAAAGCTCTCGTAACTTTTTAAAAACAAAAGCAAAAAATAGAAAAAAATTAGCAAATAATTTTCATGTTTTATTGGTTACATTTTGATAATTTGACCCAGATAGTTTTATACATATACCTACCTGTATATTTTATTAATTTAAAAATAATGCTCGAAGTAATTATTGCAGCAAATTGGTTCTAATATACTTTAGATAATCAAAAATTGCAGTATTTTAGCAATTTGTTATTATACGTTATATATTTTAATAAATAAGACATATTAATTCAGTAAAATAGTGCTACTGTCTCGACAACTTAAAAATCTCCCGGCGTCACTAGTGTGCGTTTCAGTGCACCGGCAGTGCATCATGCCACAGTGATGCATGCGTAAATTCGATCCGGCCTGGAACAAGAGACGGTGCCACAAAGGCTCGTGAAATTCAAAATTGCGAACGAGAGATTCTCTTTTCCTCCACTCTTGTCTCCCCCTTAACATGTAATATCGTGCTCGTAAATAGGTATCAGGTTTACGTTGGGCTTTAAACTCGAAGTTACAGACAGTTGAGAGAATTACCTGTATCACACTTTTAAAAGAATCCGATTATTCAAGAGATTGTTCTTTCTATAAATGTGTATAATTAGGGTCTCCGGGCATAAACAATAAATCAGATGAACAAATAATATCAAGGATTAACTGTCGCGCCTATATTTTTCAGTCATGGTCGCGGCACGATAAATTCGTTTCAGAAGATATTCGTAAAGAGATTGGACGTGTTCAATGATGCACGATAAATCTTCATTTTGCCAAATGCGATATTATTGGCTTCTCTCAATAGTAGACGATTAAATGATTCCTTCGGGCTATTGGTGTATCGTCATGCCATGAGATTACATGAAACGATTCTCACTAGATTAAATACATACCCACTTGTATATGTTTTAACTTATATAAGAATGTTCTGAAGAAATAAGGTTTGTTTACACATTCGGTTTTTCAATATTTTAACGACGAGAATATCAGAAATATTTTTAATTAATATTAAATTAAAATTAAATTAATTTCATAATTAATCAAATTCCTTCTCGTAGATATCTGTAGTTTTATTAAGTTTAGGGAGACATAAACATAATAAGAAAACATGTATCATATATATATAACTATATTGAAAATACTAATAATTTTTGCATGTTATTAAACTTTTATCATAATATATATAGATATATATTATTATTATATAAATTATAAAGATTGATTATAGTCGATTTATTTATCAATGGCAGATTGTTATCAATTGTTATTCGATTCGATCTTCGAGATTATAAAGGTGAAATTCAAAATTGCGTATGAATTGAAACTTATTAGAAAATATTAATTTATAGATTGAAAAATTATTGATTTATATTCAGAGTTATATAAATATATTTTGCTTCCTCTTTCTCTCTCTCTCTCTCTCTCTCTCTCTCTCCCTCTCTCTCTCTAATATTAAATACTCCAAAATAATATTCGAACTACGAATATTATTTTTTCCAGTCATAAACCACATCAAACTTGACGCCACGAAAATTGTATAAACACGTGTACACATATGTACACGTGTACACACGTGATGTTTTTTCATAATCGGAAAAAACGATTGCAATTTCATATCGCGTAGTTGGAATCTCGTTTATCTTTTGCGACGGGTTTTATATACCTGTGTAGGGACTATATATACACGGTGGAATAAAAGAAATTGTGTGACTGGCACGAATAGCTAGATATTCGTATACGCACTCGTACATATATATATTCATGTTACATATGTACATATGTGTATGTATGTGTTACAGAAAATGAACGTAACAAAATAACGAAATATTTTGCAATTGGGTTCTAGGTGGGACTGAAGGAACGAGCATCTTATTCTGAAGGGAACAACGGGAGACAGAAATATGGGAAAAGGGGACAAGAGAGGCGTTACGCAGCGCAGTGACGGTGGTGAGTTTGTTTTATCAAAAATTTTGAAAGGGAAATGCAAAGCAATAATACATACCAAAGAAATTAAATATTTTGTTAATATCTGTATTATTGACAATGAGCTTTCGTAATGATTCGTATTGATTAAAATAGAAACAAATGCAAAAATATTTATTAAAGCATTTGTATTTATGAACTTCTCTAGAAAAAAAAAGAATCTTCTTTTATATGTTACCTCTACTTTTTTTACGATTAGGATACTTTTCGCGAGATAAACACTTTCATCGCAAAAATTTACGCAATGTGATTAAAAGCAACAAATTTTCTCTGCTTTTCCTGAAAAATCATTTGCTTCGTCGCTTATTTTCGCCTGCATTTCGTGACACACCCACTTCACGTTCGAAATCGCGATCAAAGGAATCCCACAAACTAGAAACACGCTGACACGCACGTAGAACGAGCAGAGAACGTTTTACCTGTCGATCCGGGCCGGGCAAAGGTGACATTGGACGATCGGAATTTCGATACGCGAATATCGTGTCTCGTATGTTATCGACGTTATCTCGGGGAAGGAATAGCACGTATTCGTATATGTATGTGTAGCGGAGGAATTGAATCGAAGGCGGAACAGGGTGGAAAGACCACATTGCGTACATTTGAGCTTCCACCCTTATTTTCCGCTTCCTCGGTACAAGGTATGTCGTCGTTGCGTTACCTGTCGTTGTTTGCTCGTTGCATATTTGCGACTACTCGCGTAAGAGATACCTCGATACCGCATGAGAGTGCTTGCTTGCCCTCTCGACTGTGCACACACTCGCGACATTGTTGTATCCCGGATTTCGGTGCAGTCGTGTTTCCACTTCAACGCTATTTGTCCTTCGATTTTGCAGATAAGCCGTTTGTTAAAAGAATTTTAAAATTGAAATTCAATGTGAAAATAATACTAAATAATACAATATAAATTGAAACAAATTTACATTTTTCAATGATTTAACATACGAAATATATAATCAGTTACGAAGATGTTACTGATAATTAATTAATTATCAAATGTTAAAGGTAATAGTAATTACAAATTTAAATATCTTACGTAAAAATGAATCAATAATTAAACTAAATATGTGTAAATTAATTGCAACTTTTAAGAGAGTTACTAAAAAATATCAAATTTTTTTTTGAAGGCGTAAAATAATGATTTATAACAATTTTCTTTTATATTAAATTATTAAATAAGCATAGGAAGAAATAGGATTTTTCAATGCAATGGGAAGGATTTAGTTTAAATTACTTTGAAAAACAATTTGTAATCTACAAAAAATGTTAATCGTGGACGTAGAGCAGTCAAGAAAACTGTTGAAAACTCGACGCGTTAGGTGACTCTTTTAGGGTGAACAATACGAGTGATTCAACAAAAGCAACATGCTGACACAAAGGTGGCACGTGTGTACGCGGATGGGCCGTTTGTCACTACAGGTGCACAGTTTTCCGGTGCAAAGCATTGCGCGAGCTATCTATTTGCGCGCGCATCAGACCGACAACAGAATGTGCGCTCACTTGTTGTCCGCCAAGTTGAGACAAGAAGATGAGAGATGAGATCGTAAGAGAAAAAAGAAATGAAAAACTTTTTCACGCCGTAAACTTCAGTGAAAAGAAACTGTTGCATCCATGCCACAATTCGTTTGATTAGCGAACAAAAGACTATGTTTTTCAATCGCAACACGCTGATATATAATTTTATACAATTTTATATTATCTATATTTTTCTTATTTCAATTTATTAATTTAATATTATATAATTTATTTTATATTTTAAAAATATAATTTTATAGTTAATGTTACATTTTTTAAATGTTAATATTTCATCAAAAATATAAAATATCTTTAATAAAAATATAATGCAATAATTGTAGTTATATTTCACGCAATAACATGACATTAAAAAATTATATTAATATCAAGAAAGGTGTTCTTTGTAAATTAAATGTCATTTTTTGCGAAAGCTCGATATGTCTTTAATGGAAACGTCGCAAATCGCATTATATCGAGATGAGTCGAGTCTTATGAATTGTGTTACCTCATTGCGTCGGACAAAGCAAATTGAATGTCGAGGAAAAAATGCAAGTGAATTGCGAAAGAATATAAAGACATAGCGTACAACGAAGTGTATCTTAGATATATATTGAGTTAAATATGTTGAGAGAAGACAATATCCTTAGGGATAATTCTTGAGGATGTTGGATGCGCGTCTGTTGTCGACATGCTGTCAACAAGCAACTCTGTCGACAGCCTGTTGTTAAGGGTTTCTACGTACGTGCTAGGAAACTTCAGACAGAAAATTTCTCTCTATTTCGCACGCGATGATCTGCACTGTGCATCTTTGACAAGTTGTTGTAACGTAATACGCTGTGAAACAACTTTATCTTTAACACGAAACCTCGTATCTTTATTTATTACAACCGATAAAGCAAGTTTTTATCTTTTCTGTAAAGATATTTACATTAGCTGTTAATCCACAATAGCTTATGTCTACTTTCTTTTGTTTCTTCTTTTATTAAATATCATTTATTAAGTTTTTAGATGTCATCTTTCGATTAGTAATGCTAAAGAAACATTCTTACACTCCATGTGTGAAGGATATGGAAAGATAATAGAGCGTGATAATAATACTGCAAAAGCGAAAGACTACTTTTGTTAAAAAAATAACTTGGGAATGTTTTCCAGTCTAAATTTTATAATATTTATAATATTTTATAATTTTGTATTATAAAATGTTATAAAATTTATAATATTTTATAATATAAAATAAATAAATAGTATAATTTTTATAATCCACTCTTAAAAAAGGCGTATTAAATCGATATTCAAAAGTCTCAGAAGTATTGCTGACTCTTTTCCGCGATGCTGATTGGTCTGGTTGGCTTTTAAAAATAATTTTTTAATTCACTTTTTAAAAAGTTACTTAATATTGGGCTATTGTATCTCTCGTAACTTTTTATACTATTATATTTGAGTGAATTATGTTCTTATATTATGTAATTTTGCAGAAATAATTGTTTTTTTTTCTATTGTTTAAATAATGATGAAAGACGTATAATCTATAAGAAAAAGAGCAAATTGTACATAGATAATACTTGTTTGCCTTGACCGCATTGTTCAACGATTAGATGCGCCAATATGATTAGCATAATTCGCGCATGAATGCTAAAAGAGGAACATATGTCATTACGTAACTTTTAAAATCCAAACTACTTGTATTCTTTTTTTCATTCAATTAATTTCAATCTCTATTCCAATAAAATTTGTATTTTAACTATACTCGCTTGCGTTTATTAAAACTGCAAGCCTACGCAAACATGTGATATTCCAATTAAAATTATTGGAACACATTGTTTCCTTATTGAATGGACTTCGATAGCGCGTAAACAGTAGAAATATTTATTAAAGTTTGATAGGCATGCGCCCGATGCAAAGTGACATTTCCAATTTTCGTTGGAGTAATTTTGTACCAAATGCATTGGCGATTGCGACTAGCACGACACGCAGTGCATTACATAAAGTGGTTGCCCGCGTCAATAGTCGATTATTTGCTTTTGCCTTATCGCGTGTCGAGACGCGAGGGATGCGAGGCCCCTTTGGATTCACAATGCGATTGATTGAACGGAAAACGTTCGCAAGCTCTTGAAGCGTTGAATGCCCTCATTATCGGCCACAACAAAACAATGAATAAAAAGAAGTCGAGAGAAGGAGAGAAGACGATGGTATAGATAAATGTAATGCAGTCGGAAGTTCGTTGTCGAATCTTGTAAGCGATTGTGTCGTAAACTTGCAAGTCATCAATTAGAAATCTTTCTTATTCGAAAATCTTTCTTATTTCAAGCATTTTGCTTTTGTAATTCGAAACATTTGGTTCTTATCGTTCTTATTCTCAGCAAAAGATATTTTAATAATAATACTTTGAGGAACTTGGATGTAAGTAATCGATTTTTTTGTAGCAAGACTCGCGGATTCATCATTGTTTTCATAACACTCACAATCAGTATTCTGATTTTTAACATATATTTAATTATGATTAAATGATAATTGAATTGAAAATTTTATTAAAATAGGAATTAATTGAAAAATAGAAATATAAAAACTTTATCTATTTGTTTTAACCAATTTTTCAAAGCTTAATTCAAGTTTAAAGATAAATTACGATTTCGAATCATAGCTATCAGATTTAATTACTAAACTTATTATCAATATTACAATATTTTATGTGACTTTTTTCATCATAATATTAGGCATCAATGAAATACAACTATTTAAAAAAAAAGATAAAAGAAATTGTATATGAAATTTTTTGTTTATATTTCACGGTCGCTATGTAATTTGTGAAAGAACGCGCGCAGACACGTCAATGTCGCGGCGAGTTACCGCGAGTTGATCAAGTTTTGCATACGTAACGAAGTTTGATCGTTGCGCGAAGCGGAAACGCGGACAGGTGTTTTGGGTTATACAAGATAACTTTATTGCTTTCTTTGTAGGTTACATAAATATTCGTCTGGTTACAGCACATTAGAGCCTATCTCCTATATCACATATGAGAAAGCTGCAAAAATACAACTCGACTCGGCTACGTACAAAACATTTACAATAGTTTTCGCACGTTATGTTTGCACATGCAAACATGACGACGAAACGTGTCATAGGTTTTTCGAATATTTTTTTTTACAGAGCTGAACATACGTAAATTTACACACACTACGCGAGGCAATGCTACGATGTTGGCTACCGATCAATATTAAAGACTAATTGATTATTATTCTATAAAACACATTTTATCGATCTCTGATATTACTTAAGACAAATACTGCTTGCTATATTTTAAAAGTTCGAACTTTTAAACTATCGTTAATTACACTAGTCGCACTATATAGTCTATCTAATGCGTATTATTGTTGAAATAAGTAAATAGAAAAATATCGTTTTAATTCGCAATCATTATAGTAAAGTAATATATAATTTTAATTATACATATACGATGGCGCATGTCAAAGGTAGCGTAAGGTAGAATTTTATATATTTTGTTTATTTTGCTCGTTATATTTTGTTAATTACTTTCGGCTTTCATTTAAACTGCCTTTCTTCGAAATATGTTGTGTATTTTTTTCTGTAGAAAAGATAGGATTTTACAGATATTTCAAAAACACAATAATTGTGTTATTGGATGCAAAAAATTAATGCATTTAAAAATTAAAAATCTTTATAACATTTTTGTATTTTACTATTTTCTCTCTCTCGAATATTTATAAATGTTTTTCAGCACATTTATATTTTATGTCAAATGCAGGAAAATATATTTCAAAATTTATTTAAAATATTAATATTTCAATGATTTTAACATTATATATTTAATTCAATTTAATGATCTTTTATTTTTTATTTAAGTTTTTGTCGTAAAAATATTGAATTTCTATGAGATTGAAATATTTATTTATGATAATTTCTTGTTTAATTTGGATTTATTAAAAACTTGGATCATAAAAACTGTTATTAAAATTGCAACAAGAATAAAAACATCAAGATCTTACGTTCTTACAAATATCTAAATCGACTTACTGAGAAACGACAAATATTTGTACGGAGCCAAGTAGAAAAGTCACATATGCACAAATTGATTCGAAGTACAGTAACTCGAAACTGTTTGTAAGAAAGAAAGAGAGAGAGAGAGAGACTTGTCGGTGTCGAAGAGAACCTTTTTTCTTTTTTCCACTGTTGATATATTCTTTTGAAGGCTGAATCTTATCGAAGTTATTTTACGTATAGAACTTGAGAATTTCTGCTCTGGCAGCGTCCGCGATAGGGCCTCTGCACGGGTCAGGATCCCAATTAATCCCGGGGCAGCCCAACGATTCGAAACATTTCACGAGACGATTGTTATTGGTTGAACAACAGTGAACAACTGCCCAAACACATGGACTAGGAGTCCGGGTGAGTGGTCTTGGAGTCTGTTGGACGGGAAACTGTGCCACTTGTATGCCCTCGCGATTCGGATTGATACCCTGGAAATCATATTCATTGGATTTTAAATCTATCCTTCTAATTCTATTTGAACGATTATACATTAATGATTGATAAAAATATTTAAACATGTAACAAAGTACATAAAGAAAGAATATATATATCTGTTTATTTCCTATAAAACGCAATTTGGAAGAATAACGTTTTCTTACATTTAGAATACATATCTGTTTTTCATTCATTATTTTTTTCGAAATTATATCGCAATTTTCGGAAACTATATCGCAAGAAAGTGTTAAAGAGAAAGGTAATAGCAGCTCTTAGTGTCCGATCAATTAAGCGGAACAAAGCGGAGCAACCGGGAGCTTGTTAGGGTCGAGGAGGCATGAATCCGCCGCAACTTGCCCGTGGTTTAATGAAGCGCGTTTTAGTTTGGTAGCGCGAAACAATCGGCGACCACGAGATCGGATTCGCCGGTGGACAGTCGAATCGAGTTTACGCGATCCGAGTGCGGTGAAGTGTTTTGACAGACAAATGGAGGACTCACCGTGAAATCGATCTCGTTAGTGGGGAAGCCGCCCCTCGATAACACTGGCGACGTCGGCGAGAAGCCAGGACGGACTATTATCCTTGCGTTCACCGGCAGGGAGTTTAGTCTGTCTAGTTCTTGTCGTCTCCACTGGTCGATCTCCTTCTGTCCGTACTCTACAGCAGTCCTTATTCTACAGCAGATGGAAATAGGGTCGTGTTCGTTTATTCGATGGTTCGAATGAGTAAACTCGCCTCGATGATACGCTTGGGATGTTTCCTTAATTAAAGTCGCACTGTTCACAGACTCTAATATGTCGCACGATTGTTGCTATTTAAAATTTTACACGCCTAGAGAAACATCTCCAGATCACGCGGGTGAAATTTATTGTATTAAATTGCAGGAAACGTGATATTTTTCAACTCAAGAAATAATTAGCAATACTAATACATACAATGTAATAAAGTAAAAATCGAAATATACAGGAGATATATTTTAATTATATATTATATTGCAACTTCTCAAATGTTTTTTTTAACTTGATGGAATACAAAATTAAAAATCATATTTTATCCCGAAATCAGTCACAATTTTCAAACTCGTACTCTAAAAAATGGATTTGTGGAAATGGATAAGTGCAGGTACTTCATCAATTTCATCAATTTCATCATTCGCGGTAATATTAGCAATACATTAAAAGCAATACTAATATTAGCGCGATAAGGGAATACTACAAATAGTAAAATCGAAACAGAAATAAACAGAGACAAGCGATAATAATAACGAACATTGAGAGCTGCGAAGTCCGACTGAAATAAAGTTCGTTGGCGTCGTGCCAGGTGAAAACTTGATTTTTGCGAAGTGCTGTGCCCCAAGGACCACTTACATACCTGCTCTCCTGTTGTCGTCTCTCGATCTCCAATCTTTGTCTCTCGCGTTCTGCCGCCGCCCGCCTGGCCTCCTCGACTCGCATTAAATTACTCGGAAACGGCCGGCTATCCTGCTGCCTTCTGTACTCCGCCAAAAGTCGAGGATCCTGGTAGTAGGTCGAGCCCCAGGGTTCCGGCTGTCTCGTTCTTTCAACATCATACCTGGATCGTTCCTTCAGCATCTCCTGTCTTCTTCTCTCGGCTTCTAGTTTAGCTATCTCCAGCCGCTTCCTGTTTTCCTCGTATCTCCTAGATTGCGCTTTCCTCGCTTCTTCCTCTCGTCTGATCGCCTCCTTTCGCATTTGTTCCTGCTGCAACCGTCTCTCTTCCTCCCACTGTCGCCTGGCGAGTTCCTTCCGTCGCTCCTCCGTCTCATACCTCTGTCGCCTTTCCTCCAATCTTCTCTCTACCTCCTGCTGCCTCTGTCTGACTTGCTCCGGTAAGCTTCGCGGATCGATATACGTAGGCGCCGACGGTCCATGGGTTCTCCTCGCTGCTGGATCGGAGTATCTGTCGCGATGCCTAGCTTCCTCGATCAGTCTCCGCTCCTCGAACCAGTCACGACCGGCCGCGGTCGATTGATTATCCCTCGATGACACGTTCACTGGCTGATTCCTCCTGATGTAATCCTGTAATTTTCTCTCCTCTTCCTGTCTTTTACGCTGCTCCTCCTGCACTCGTCGACGGTACTCTTCGTCGTTTCTACTCGCATTCATCCGTAGATCTCTGTTTTCCTCGGGATGATAGCGCCGTCTCTCTTCTTCCGATCTTCGATCGGCACGATTGACATTGATAGGTCGATTCCGCGCGATATACTCTCGCAGCTTTTGTTCCCGCTGTCTTTCCTCTTGCTGTCGTCTTTTTTCGTCTTGATCGTGCTGTCTGATATCGTTCGGATGATTGACTGGATGTTCCGCGCGCATTAAGTTTGACGGTGGCTGCTGTCGCCTTCTCTCGTTTTCGTTCTCTGACCATTCTCTACGACGGTCTTCTAGTCTTCTTCTATCTTCATCTTCGGAAAGATTTTGACGCCTCGCCTCTTCTTCCCTTCTTCTTTGCGCTTCTTGCTGCGATCTATGCTGTTCTCGTCTCTTTGCTTCTTCTTCTTCTTCTTCTAATCGTCTTCGCTGTTCTTCCTTCTGTCTCCTCATTTCCTCATGATGAAGTCTTCGTTTTCTTTCTTCATCATTTACGGAAGAGGTTCTAGAATCTGGTCTTTTTAAGTTTTCCTCCTGCCATCCGATCTGCGGTCTTCTTCTCATTTCTTCTTGTTGCAATCGTCGTCTTCGTTCTTCTTCCTCTCGCCTTCTTAACCTCTCCTCGTTTCTTCTAGCTTCTAGCTCCTGCGTTCGATTGCGCGCTGCTTCCTGCCTTTGTCGGTCTTCTACCTGTCGTTGTTGTATTGTCTCTTCGTTGTCCATACGAGGAGTCGAAGTGTGATCTGTCCTTCTACGATACTCTTCGTACTGTCTTCTCCGCATCTCGTCTCTTCTTCTTTTTTCTTCTTCCCATCTATTCGGTGTTCTTTGATTAGCCTGTTGCATTCGTCGTAAATGTTCTTGTTCTTCTTTTCGTTTTTGTTCAAGCAGTTTCTCGTATTCTTGTCTGATACTATCGGTATCAGTATTTAATCCGTGATGCTGGTCACGTCTCCTAGATGTGTTTTGATGGTATCGCATCTCGTGCTGCCTGCGACGCTCATTCACGGTCTGCAACTCGTCGCTGGACACGACACCTTCATCCTCACCGAAGCCCCAATCGATCGACCGTCTCGCGCGTTTCCGCTCGCTTTTGCCGTCCGCAAATCCTTCAGTATTTGCTTCGGGAAACCACAGCAACCGTCGACCGTGACTCCTGCTGGTGCCATCATTATCATCCAATGAAACGATTTCTCCGTTTGGTTTGGCCTCCTTAGAGTTTTTAATTTCGAAATCCGTCAGAGATCGCTTGAACGATTCCTTCTGGCCATTTATGAATTCGCTAAAACTCCTTTGAGTGGATCTACCCAAATCCCCTCGTTCTGGTAACTTCTCCGGTTGCCTGAACTCGTCCAGGTGATAGGAATTAAGATGGCTGGGATCCATATCTCCTCTGTTCCTGTTCCTCTCCATGGCAGTCTCCAGTTTTCTGAGTCTGAACAGTTCGTCCATCTCGTCATCCTCTTCGTCGTATCCGTCCGATAGAACGTCGTCGAAATTCAGGGATACCGGCGTCACGTTCAGCAACACGGACGCCGGTACCTCGCCCTTCTCCTTGTCGAGCGTATCTATCGATCTTTTCGCCTTGTGGGACGACGACGACGACGACGACGACGCTTCGAGACCCTCGCATCCAACCTGTAGCTCCGGCACGCCGCCGACGCCAAAGGCGTCTCTGTTGACCAAGGGAGTCTCGGTTAGTTGTTCTTCGAAAAAGTTCGATTGCCTGTGACTAACATTCGGATTTGTCGTTGTCGACTTGATTTCTGTTGTCTTTGTCTTTGAATTCAAATGACCCGTCTTTTTTGGAGCTTTGCTCTTATTTCTCGATGGTAAATTTGTGGAAGGCGTGGTTGCGGTCAGTAGAGTCTTCTCTTTGGATAGGTCTAGCTTGTATATTTCCATCGACCCTGGACCTTGATCCTGGAACGTGTCGTCCGCCACAAAGGGGTCGTCCAAAAGGTCTGACGGGGATACCACCGTCTCGCGCGAAAGCGTTTCCGGCATCTCATGGCCGTAATCGACTTTGTCGACTGCGAATTCCGCGCCGACGATATTCGGCAACTGTCTTTGCGAGCCTGAAAAGGGGTAGATTCGCTTTGACGAGACAATGTCCTTCAAGCGACTTCCAAGCGGAAAATCTTGTTCGGTAAACTTGGCATTGCGAGACAGAGCTTCTGATTCTGAAAAATGTAATTGAAAGATTTTTCTTTAATGAGGTATCTAAAAAAATATACCTGCTTCATTTGAAATTATACAGCTTTTTACATAGCTTTTTAACTTTAATGAGCCATGCATTCATAATTAAGCTAATATTTTTAGTTACTCGAAATTCGTAACATTTGCTATTAAATATCCTTTAATAAAGTTTTAATACAAAGACTATTTATAATATGTGTAATTTAATTTATATAATTTAGAAATATAGAAATTATTATCGTTTTTAAATGTTACAATAAACAAAAAATAAATTATCAAAATTAAATTAATTGAATAATGTTACTTGATAATTATTTGTATATAAAAGTCAGGATCTGAATCGCGTAAAATCTGTTTAATTTGCAAATAATTATACATATATGTAGGTTTTTAAACATTGCGACTGAAATATTTAATGATGCAAAACTTTTTTAAGATAAGTATATGCAAAACGAATAATTGCAGTGCATAAGAAGTTATAAACTTTGCATCGGATTTGAGAAGTTTAAAATGATTTGACTCGATGTATATCCAAATGAATTGTAACTTGAAATTATATGTTATTGACTCATTGTCAGATTTCTATCACGAATTAGATATAAAAAAATTATTAATTAATTATTCTTGCATATATTATCACGTAACTTGAAATACTGGTTTAATTTAGATACAATCTACGGACGAGATTCTTCAAAAGATATTTAATAACGGTTTTATACACGGTTAAACTAATGTAGTTGCATACTCTAGTGACATAAGTAATATTCGACGCCAATTTAATTCCCTGAAATTCTTGCGTGCCATTATTATCTAAAGACTAGCGTTTGTGTATGTGTGCTACTCGAAAAATATCTTCCATTATTCTTCTAAATAATAGCTTTTGCTCTCAAGTTTTTTCTAAGCTAATAACCATGTAAAGAAAATTTAATAATTTTTATGCACTTTTGAATATATTTGAAGTCACTTTATTTTATTACAATATTTTATGTGCTTTTGTTTGAAATAATTTTTAATTCTGAAAATTAATGAAAGACATAATACTTCCATAAAATTGCCATTGTATTCATAACATATGCATTAATGTAAATGTAAATGTTCAGATTTTTTAACACATAAAATATGTAAGTAGAAATATATATATTTCAAATATTATCTTTAATCCAACACAGAAAGAGAGAAATAAAAATAACTACATTTAAAATTAAATGCACGCTGAAAATTCGAGCTTTTAATAGCCGAGTAGTATTCATTCGATATTGGAATTGCACGAAGACGACGACCAAGAGACCTTGATTAATCAGAAAGTCGGAGCGAACGGATTTCCACTGGTTAGGCTGAGCGACGCGTTTATTCCATCTCTATTAGACGGCGCGACAAAATTAAATCGCTGATGCAATTAAAGCCAATTGAAATAGAATAATATATATCTACTTAGCACGTATATAAAATAACTAAATATAAAAAATGTAAATAAAATATTGAAAGTATATTTTTATTTGATATCTTTAGGAAAGAAGAAAGAGAAGCAAGTAGATTATTTCTCTAAAATAAAACCAACATTCAGAAATGTGAGTCAGTCCCATTATATCTTTTCCATATATTTCATTTATACATTGAGGAAAGAAAAGAAATCAAAAAGATTTATACTAAGCTTCTTTCGATATATCCTCAAAATGACATTTTTGTATTCGACATCAGCCGTTGAATTGACAGCGGAACGCAGTTTGGCGCTTTATTTTCTTCAGTTTGATGTAGTATTGTGGAATCTGACATACCTTTCGAGATCGACCTTCGCGAGCCGATCCAAAGGTCGAGCGGTTGATCCTCGGCCGAATCGTGATCCTTCCAGTCTCTAGTACGGTCCCGTTGAATCCCGGCGTGTCGGCGCGGAGACGCGGGGGAGTATTGATCGTGAGAGAGATGGAGGGTGACTGCTCCTCCTATCAGAACCGCCACCGTCAGCCAGACCGTGGCCAGAGCCACTGTCACCCGTGGTTGCATCCTCCTGCAATCAAACGGGTGTTCCCTCGTTATTCCATCTCAGGCGAGCTCTTTATAGCGTTCTGACTTCACTCGCGTTACGGTAGAATCTCTAATCTCTTAATTCTTTAATACGTTTCAGTTCCGCACTCTTTTTATTCCTTTTTATTCTTGAGTTAAGGTTCTTTCATGTAAAATTGTAATAATAAGAATGGAAAGTCAATGAGTCTCAAAGCATGATTTTGTACTACTATTTACACAGTAACAGTACAATTATTGACTGCAGTAAAAGTAGATACTGATATTTTTATGTGATAAAAGTAACTATCTTTCTTGACGTACGTACATGAAATACCTTTTGGAAAACCGATTTTTTTTTCGTAAAATAAGCTGCGATTTGAAACGAATTCCAAAGACTTACCTACATATCATTCAAACGCAAGCATGCAAACTAACGTGCTCCAAGCAGTACCACTCTCAGAATATACCGCGAAGAATAACGTATTCACAGTAACAACCATCTAACACGCGAATCTTCTTATTCCCAAAAGGGAAAGCAAGCTCGGCTCTTCCTGACTTTGAATCTCAGACAACCTTCTCTCTCTCTCTCTCGTCACCCCGTCCACGAGCTACTCCGGGATCCTTCAAAGGACCGATCCGTCGCTTTGTCGAGAAAGATGAAAGCACAAGACAACCTGTCTGCCTACCGCGCTGCTCTCGAACTACACTCGAACTAGCCCTCTTCTCTCTTTGATTTCTCGATCTAGCCTCTTCCTACACACGAATCTGCCGCTACTTTGCGAGCGACACTTCGAACGCGCCTCTCTCAGCGAAGCGAGAAAACGAACGAGAGAGAGAGAGAGACGGGGAGATAGAGAAAGGTCGATATCAACGGCGAATCGAGTGATCTTGACACACTGCCCGCGCCAGGCCGAAGTGGCTAAACTTAATACCATGGCGAAGGAGAAGGCGAGGAAGGCCGTTTGTAGAATCAACTCTCGTGTGTGCATGACACGCCAATTGACTTCCGCCACCTGACGTCACGTTTTTCTCTGTTTCTCTTTCTCTATCTTTCTCCTTCTCTTTCTCTTTCTTTTCGTAAACCCGTCAGCCGAATTGACCAAAAGACCACTGGCAATTTCGACCAACCGCCGTTGGTTATTTTCTTCGTTTCTCAACACGCGAGATATCACGCGATACTGAAGAATCGTAGAATTCTCCAAGTGCTTAGGATTTTTAAGTGCTTGTGGAAGAAACATATCAATCATACGTGATGTGTTTAAGTGACGTTATGTGCAAAAAGTACAAGCGCCAAGTAATTCAATGATTAATGGATTTATTTCTAATTTTCTATCCAGCTCTAATGGATCTATTTCTAATTTTTCGATTTTTTTTACTTTTAATTATGTGACGAACTAAGAGTGATGTAGCTTTCATACCTATAAGGAAACTTGAAAAAGTGTCATAGATAACTAAATTTATTATTTTTTATTAATTATTTTAGTTTATCGAAAACTGTTGGAGAAAATTAAAAAAGCATGAAATTATAGTTCTTTGATGTTGAATATTACACTATCTCAAGTTTTTAAATGCTAAAAAATTAATAAGAAATTATGAAATGTAAGAATAATTATTTTATTTTATAGACAAGATTTTGCTTCATATGATTTTTCAGTATTTATTTTCACCTAAGTGACAATAATTAAGTAATAAATTTTTCTAAAAAGTTTTTTATAGCAACAAATATAGCGAGAGATTACAATAAGCGGTTTAGATTTTGTCATTGCAGTCAGTAGATCAGCACAAGTTATTCTTAGCTACTTATTTAACGTCCAAAGGAAGCGCGGTTGATCGAACGCTTTAAGCAAACTCGATATATTATCATGAAGTCAATTAGAGCAATCATTTCTCTTTTCTTCTATTCAGCGGCTCTTGCGCCATAATTTATTACTAGAATATACATACATTTTCTTTAATCATGCATTCTAAATCGCAATGCTGTTACGTATTGATTCAGCTTACGGTATTGTTTGTTTTTTTTTGTAGCTCTTCGTATCTTCGCGATGTAACCATTATATACCGACTTGAGTTAGAGGAATACGATTTCAAGCAAGAATGCGTGATACATTCTCAAGCACGCGAATGAGAAAATATCCCGGTGAATGAGGATTTATTAGTCGCCGCAAGCGAATACATGCGATTTAACGACGGGATGTATTATTCGCGGCAATGTGCAGCGAGATATAATCATAATATATTACTCGTACAATACATCACAATTTTTTCGATAATGGTGTAACAAGAATAATAATCTGTTGATAATCGGCAAATGTATAATTACAGGGGGAATACATATTAAAAGACATTATATATGCAAGCTATAATGGAGTCGAGAATTATGTCCATATCAAGTGTCTCTGGTTATTACAATATAATGCTCGATTGCGCAAGTAGAAGCGTGATTAATTAGTAATGGACCGCGCCTGTAATTAAATAGTCGCAAACTCGTGTTCCGTGCGAAACTCTACCTTGTAAACTACAATTACGTTTAGCACGAAACGAGATACATGGTGCAGTTTTGCCAAAGTACTTCATTCGCTTGCATACATATTCATGCCTACCGATACCGATTCATCTGCCTCGCTGCAAAACTCAAACAAATATCTTTATAACATTGCGCAAAATGAGTTAAAATATTTTGCGTTAGACAATTTTTATAATTTTATTCAATGTTTCATTTGATATTGTTAAATAAGAAAGTAACATTATATTTCACGGAATTGGTTGTCGATTTTACGCATTATTTCGTAATGTTTTATTAAAGACAAATAATTAATACTTTAACATGAAGGTATAAAGATACTTGAAATTATTATATATTAAAATACAAATCTCTGTGTGTCACAGATGATTATATTTAGCCCTAAATACGGGACATAAATACGGATTGAAGCAGTAATTAATCTGTTCCTCCGAGAAAATAGGCTCGTCATGTTCTTACGCGGATCTTCAATTATGAAGATGCTCGCGGCGTCGCGCGAACTTAATTGCACAAATTTTCCTAGACAAGACAGATTAAAGTTCTGCCAATAACCCGCACAGTTTCATTTCTCTTTTCCCCTATCTGATTTTCTATCTATCTCATTGTCTTTTTTCAATTCATCTCGTATACCTGGGGCAACGGTGACGATTGGAACAAACTTTCCCCTCACATTTAACTCCTACGGTAGAAAATGGCTATAGTCGTCTCTCTTGTTGTAAATACGGTCAGGATATGTTGAGGGTACGTTGAGCATATGTTAAAGTATGACTTTAAAAATGAAAAATAAACACATGCGAAAAATATATGATTTTCAATGGGTGTCACATTAATCTTTCACGGATTCGTAATTAACTTTACGAAATGTAGAAATGTAAAATAAACGCAAATATCTCTTTCTCTCTCTCTCTCTCTCTCTCTCTCTCTCTCTCTCTCTCTCTCTCTCTCTCTAGGATATTTCTTGTACTTTTCATATTTACCGAATCTTTTTCTACTATCTTATGCTTTGTTCTTTGTACTTCCTTGTAATATGAAAATTGGATTGTTTCTCCTTTCAACATATTATCTATTCTTTTCATTTCATTATATTTATAATTTTAATATATGAAATGTTTCGGAAAAACTTAAATTATATTTTTCTTGATAAAAATCAAAAGATCAATAAATTCAATAATAGATATTTAAAAAATTATCCATTATTTTCGATTGTTCATAAATAAAATTAAAAATCTCTCTTTTAACATTTTTATTAATAATAAATTAATGTTATATTAATCTTTAGAAAAGTTTAAAAAATCTTGTAATATATAAACTGTTATTATTGTTTAATTTCTATTGAAAACTTTATGAATGAAGTGATTCATAATGGACTTGTGATATTCTGCAGCTTATGAATGAAATTATTCCTTATACGCCTGGATATTCTGCATTCTTGTTGAAACACTTGTATCGAAAATCTTGGAATTTTTATATCGATTTTTAACGCTGATTTCATTCTGAGCAGTTGCGAAATACAGTCCTCCAGAACCTGTTGGAAAAATGGTCGTTCGGGGATTTGGGCAGGCGCTCGCAAACAAGACAAGTGTGGGACGGTTTATTATGCGGCACGCATAATCGGATTAGGATCGCGTTCGATCGCGATGCGAATGTATGTGTATATTGCGATCGCCGCGATAATAACGCGGCGCGTCATCGTAGATAGAGCATTAAAAACAGCCGCTAAAAACGACGTTTGCTCGCTATATCGTACATGTACATACACGCTCTCAACCTGCACCTATCGATCGCGTCGCTTTCGGTCTGATTTTTTGCAGATAACGCATTTGAAATATTGGAGCTTTGTGCGAGTCTCTGATATATGCACTCTCGTTGTGCGAACGCGATGTACATTCGTGTCAAGCAAACGCGATGTTTTTTTATTAAATTCGATCGACTCATATGTACCTTTATCACGTACGATGATAAATTTTCTCGCCCCGAACGATTAACCGTCCAAGTTTTAAATGACGGTCGTTATGCCCTCAGCTACGAGAAAGATGCATAATGTTTCGAAAGCAAGCATTAGCGTTGAATTATATTGCGTATAGAATGACTCGATATCACAGAATATATTAAAGATAGAATACATGAAGCCGAAGTGGATGTTTCCGGAGTAGAATTTTTATGAAAAGCAGAATTATGGAAATATTTGACTGTATTTGTATAATTTATCCAGAAAAATATTTATCTATACTAAAATTTAATATTCGGTATTAATGCTACACTAAAACTTCTATTGGAGCAGCGCGCGGCAACTACAGGTTTTCAACAATCGAGGGGCCTTTTCTCGGCGGAGTCAAGAAAAGTAGTATTAGCATATTAAAGTGTGCCGCACTGTACAGGAGCGTTGCTGGTCGTGAGGTTAATTGCGACTTAATAGGCGGCCCGTTTTCTGCCATTACTACCGTTATTCAATGTTACAACGCGCGAATTCCTTAACTCAGAATGCGAGATGCCGCGCGATGATTTATTTCTGTAAGCGACTCACGTACAAACGCATAAATAACATCGATGCGCGGGTCGTAAAACGCGGGGCACGGAATAACTTTTTCCTCTTTCACCGTTTCGCGTCAAACCACACGTTGATATCTTCGCTGTAAACTCGTGTTGTCCTTACAATTGAAATATAAAATTGACGATATGATGACTATATATATGAAAATAAAAAAAGGATAAAAATCTAGTGGACACGCACAGCGTTGTTAGAGTTGTGAAATTTGCGATGGAGTTATCCTCCGGTTTCTATGTAGCACGCTTGCGAAAATGCACAAATAGCGGGTTGTTCTGAAAGATATATACAGATGGTAGCGAATTCCAAAAGAAATTTGCATTTTTCCTTCCCTGAGGAAAATTTAATCTGCGGTTTATTGTAGATCGCTAAAAGCTTTTTCTCTTTCATTCCCTTGCATTCTTGAGCGTTTAAGTACTCCGGTAGTACTCTCTTAGGATCAGATATTGTTTAAATACTTAATTTTGCAGACTTTTAGATTTTCATTATAGCTTTTCTCCTGGATAAGAAATTTTTTACTATAATTCTAATAATTTCTTGTTACTATAGTTATATAGCAATCAAGAGACTACCTTTGTCATGTAACTTCGCCATGTAATGAGGCGATTATCCACAAAGCAATAACCATCCTTAGCGACTTTAATTGTTATTACATCGTAACGCCATAATTGGACGATGTTGGCAACTTACGAATAACTCGATTGAAATAACGGATATACTTTCGTAATTACCAGGCACTCTCATTCCGACGGCTAATCCATTTCCTCCGCATCTAGCAGTCCGGAAACGCCAATTGCAAATTATTTCCTGATCTAAGTGCCTCTTCCATGTCCGATTTACGGATGCAAGTCGTGTTAATCTTTTTTATATAGAAAATTATTTAAAATATTTTTTCAAGAAAAAGAGAAAAGACGAAAGATGTATAATGATTTCATGATTCCATGTTTAACTAGAAAATAACATCTATTTGGATTTTTTCTGTTGAAGAAAATTACACGATTATATTTTTTAGTGATTTGTCAAACAGTTCGACTCAGATTACATTGCGTACCCATCGTTAGCGTTCACATTAATTAAGGACGAGCGATGATCGAGTAAAAAGTGTCACCTAATTAACGTGAGCGCCCGCATCGCTGCTGCTCATCAGCGGGTTTGCCGAATGCAATTACTTATTAATACCGAATGATTTGTATCGAATAACGAGAATACTAAAAAGGACTAATGATCTCATTTGTCTGATAATGTAATTGGGAAAATCGCTAAGGAAATAAAGAATCGCGATCTATCGTCAATTATGTTTCCTTTACGTTTCAAGATCTTATCGATTCCGCACTTGCCGAATTAACCTTAATTCGAATCTCTTCTTTCATCATTAACAGAAAAGGGGAAGGAATATGAAAAGATGCGATTTCTCTAAATTTATTAATAATAATGACGTTTTAGATATTAAAATAAAATTTATGTATTTTAAAATATTTGAATTTAAAAAATATTAGATATTAAATATTAAAATATATCGAGATTGTAAATATTAATAGAAATCACTTAATTCGCAAAAAATGATATAGATGGTAAATTCTTTCAATTTACGTAGTGCCTATAAAAGATAATTTTATTTTGCTGAAAAGTCGATAATTGGGAAACAAATTATATAAGTGACTTCTGCGATAAAATGTTTCGTTGTTTCTTTTTCGTCGAAGATCGTAATAAGTATTTATTATTGTTTTTTCCACCAATTTCCACAAAAATGGGAAAAGAACATCTTCATAAATTGCTCTTACAACATAACGTGATCATCTAAAATCACGATGTATTCGCTTGAACATTGATGTTTAACTGACACAATTGACTTTGTGGTGGAGAATCTTCACTATTCTTGCTCTCAAACGGCCACTCCGCTTTGCAGACGACGCCTTAATTCTAGATAAACTATCAGCAAATTGCATGGAAAATAGAAGAGATGCAAGAGAGAGAGAGAGAGAGAGAAAGATTGAGAAAGAGATAGTTTTATTATACTCCAGGGTATGAAGGTAAGATGGGAGAGAGGGGAGGGGCGAGTTAAAGGCAATCTGGATACGCCTGTGATGAGATTCTATTCTTATCCCGCAGGAAGTTATATTAAACGTCAATAGTGCTTCTATCATTAGGGCTATTATTCTTTCAAACATTATATATTACGACAGATTTGCGTATTATTATCTTCTCGGACAGGTCATTCATGACACCACTCATTAATTCGTTTCTCGTATTCTTTCTTTCCTAATAATGATTATTTTTCTTTTATACAATAATTACTTCTTTGTATTACTCTCGTTATTTGTCAGTCTTTTTATCCTTTTGAGTATTAATTAAAATGTTCTCTTTCTTTCATTCTCTTTCTCTACCATAGTAGATAAAATTGGATCTTACATTTATGCAACTTACATTTATAATTAAGCAACATGAACAGAAGAGTTTCTTATAGTAAAATAATTAAGAATTCGGCATACTTTTAATAAATATATTATAAATAAATATTATTTGTAATGTTTATTAAATTTAATGAATATAACAAGATTAACCGCGTGTACAAAGTTCGAAAATCGTATAGGAATAGAGCTCTGTAATTTCGGAGCTAAATCACATTTTCCGATATGATTCAAACAGTACGACGGCAAGACGGAATATAGAGCAAAGGCTGATGCGTGGCTGATGCGAGCCTTACAGTCACAGCCATGGGCAGAAATTTACAACGTGATTATAAATTAACAGAACATTAGTATCGGGAGCTGGCAGGCAGACGCGTTACCTCCCCGACTCGAGTGTCGGGCGGCGTTATCACGTTAGTTGCGAGCGAGCGAGCAAAATAATTAGAGCAGCCCAGTATATAAACGGTACGTAGAGCCTATTTCGAACTAACCGGATAACCCCCGCGGGCATTAATCGCCATCCTAGCTGACATCGCCGCCGCCGGTGGATGTCGGCCACTGAGACTCAACGCGCGTTGTGACGAAATCAGCAGTGACTTGCGACTTCTTCGATGTCGCGCCTCAGCCTTAAATTCTTCTTTTTGTACCTCTGCGCAACTTGAAAGATAGAATCGTCAATAATAAATGTTGAGCTTGTGTTGCAATATTCACGTTAACCTTAAACTTGACCACTATAACAGTCTTTCCTTCTTCGCTTTGAAAAATGTTATTTTGTGTTCATTTATATGCTGTTGTAATGACTAGCAGATTTTTAAAATTTGTATAAAAATATAGAGATGTGTAAATATTCATTTTACATTGATATGTATATTTCTGTTTACTCTTTATTCATTTTTTTATAAATATCGATTTACATACTTAAAAACGTAAAATATATTATGCTGTATGAAATAAAAAAAGATTTGCAATTTTTCAAAATTTCAAGTTTTATCAACACAAGAAAAGTGATATTAAAAATAATTTTTCTAGCTTTAGCATAATAATTTTTATTTTTTCTTCTTTATGCAGATCATAATTTACAAATTCTAAAATATAATTTTACTTAAAATCATATTCTTATTTATCTTCATTGATTCTCTATAAATTGTGGAAAAGTGATTTCTACATATATGTAAAAATACAGCTAGTCATGCAAGAGGAATAAAGAAAATTGTACGCATTGTGCACGGCAATTACATTTTTACAGTATAATAATTTTTATCATACTCTTAAAAACTCTCCATTGGGTAGAAAGTATCGTTTGTTTTCCAAGCACTCGACTTTTATGTCTCCCATGACGAAGCAAGGTGCGCCGCTCTACGTTCGCTATCAATGGCTAATTGCTTTAATCGCTAATTACTTCAATACGCGATAAGGCTGGATGCTCTTCGTCGTCGTAAACCGGTGCATCGAATTAGAACGCGCACTTACTTAAGTGCCTTGATCAATCGTATGTGTACATGTATATCGTTGCTTAAAATAAAACACGCAAATTATTAGCGCCAAGAAGATATTATCATTCCATTAAAGAATACCACTGATTGTTAAGTGCATTCATACTGACAAAATAAATATTTACCGTTCACATTTGCTTGGATATAATTATTAGAAAAATTGTGGAAAATAAACAAATTGAATTTTTAAACATAAATGATATCGAATTTTTTGATACAAGGATAAATAAAAGTAAAATTAATAATTGAAATATAAAGAAAATAAAAAATAAAATAAAATATATATACTGAAAATAAAATTTACTTTTTAGTAACTTTTCGCTGTCAAATATGAATTTTATTTATCAAGTAAATCTACAAATAGTATTCTTGCTGTAAATATTGATTTAGATTAGTCAGAAATGCAAGCAAATTACGCACTATTGCACTCACGTTTCGATAAAACGAATGGAGCGATAAGTTGTTTATATATTGCACAGATAGATCATCTAGTCTCTACAATTTTGTTACATAAAATTGAGATTTGGCTTTTGTTTCGATTTTTCGCCGCGAATTGGATTCCTATTTAATTACTACTTTTTTCGACATTCCCACTATTCTGAAAAGTTAAATTACTAATTGTCCCTGAGAGAAAGGATAGAATATTGCAAGAATTATTACATTTAATGCTTTAATGTCAAACATTCCATTCTAACTAAATAAACTCAGAATATGAATTAATGTTAATTTTTTAATAAGATTAATTGGCATTTACAATGCTCGTATAAGAGCGCCTTTCTATCAATAATTGATTTCCTACAATTCTTATGTAAATTAATGGCTGATATTATGTATAATAAATAGAATCATACATTACGAAATGTTTTGAAATGCATTCATAAAGCATGCTTCGCGACATTAAGAGATTCTCGATATTTTGCTCGATTTAAACTTCTCATCTCCCTGAGATATGTTACTACTTCGCGAAATGTTCACGGGACTTTAGCGAAGCGATGTAAGACAGCATTGAAATCGGATTCGCGAATCACACACACACACACACACACACACACACACACACATTTTGTCGGTTCGCCAGAAGAATTCATTCGTTCGCATAACGTATAATACGGCTATATTCCCATCGGATTACACGGATTCCGCCGCTTCAGAACGCACGAGCTACCAACACGTCGCGATTCTTCCAATGATTTCAAATTTTGGAGAAGGGCGAAGGGCTTTAAGAAAATTTAAAGCCGCAACATATACGCGCGATGTGATACAGGTCGTATAGGAATAGCCATCATTCCTCGATTTAGAATACTTTATCTTCCCAATGTAACAAACAGAGCAGTCTAGATAAACCATTAAGATATACTGAACTATTAAAAGATAAAGTAAATCTATCTGAGAAATATTTAATATATTTAAATGTACGTTACAATTTCAAATGTGAGTTTATAATTTGTTAAGAGTTATCTATTCGAAATGATTACATTTTAAAAAGTGTAATACATATTTATTTTAAGTATATATACATATTGCTTAGAGAAATATTAATGGAATTACATTTATAAAAATTATTTAACCAGTCTAAAAATGAAAAACTTTTATTTTTCTTAATACCTTAAAGTACAGAAATCTCTATTCAAGTTTTCGATGTACTTTGCTTCGTCAAGCTTTACTCAACCCTAATACATAGGTTAATCGTTCGCGAGCAATTAGACGGAATTGTACGACTAACATGATGATGTTCGAGGAAGTTCATGGTCGAGTCGAATGTTAATATTACTGCAATCAAGATCGTTTAAATGTTTATCATCACGCGCGTGTTCATCGTATACCGTCAATAATTGTGATATATGCTTGTTAAAGATTTGCGCTTAAATCACAGGCATGTACTGCCGCAGCTAAATTATCCTTAATTCGTCGGAATTAATGACCGCACATCATTGTCTCGACACACCGCTCCATGAATCGCTTGGAAATGTCAAGAGTTCGTATAGACCGGCAAGAATCAGGAATATTGCGCAAGAATAATATAAATATATTTGGTTTGAAAAAGTGGGATTTAGCATTAATTACAAGCTTAATAATTAGCATTAATAAAACTCAGAAAGAGAAAATAACTTTTACATTAAAAAAAGTACTAAGGAAAAAAACAAATTGCTTACATTTTTGGAGATGTTAAATAATTTTTAGCAAATGCAATTGAATAAAATATAATCCTGCAAATAAATATCTCTGTAAACATTAAATTTATATTATTATATATTATATAATTCAATAGCATCTAATAAATTGCTAATCAAATTATAAACACATAATTTTAAATTGTTAAAAACTCTTTAATATATTAAATATTTCTCTGGTATTTTTTTCAATCATCTACCGCGCAATACGAGCAACAACTTGGCATTTTGAGGATTAATCTGAACTGCTTCTACAAGACTATAAGTCGCGGCAATAATTTACCAAGTATAATCTCTCTTAAAAAGGGATACTTGCTTTCCCTCTATACATCGGGAATGCGCATTAATAACAGAGTTACAATCCGGTTAAATGTGTTAATTAAGAGCGCGGAAAACTTAGATAAGTCTGTGAGGGGTGCCGCGCGGAACTTCAAATTAGCTCGTTATCCCTGTAGCAAGTTCTAAACGAAAAACATCTTAATTTGCGATCATCACGCAAGTAAAACAAACTTCCGTGAGAAAATAACATTTTGCTTGCGTTTCCGCGCCACGTATCATATCTATTTTTTTTTTAAATAAAATTTTGGTAGCGTCTTTCTTCAATGCGTATTACTTTAGTTTAGCACATAAAGCGATAAGTGTATGAAACTTATTAAAACAAATATCTAAATTATTACATAGGCGCACACAAATAATCACATGATAATCTTCTTTCAAACTGCATTATGTAATCATCGACATTTATTACTTCTAGTAAATTGTTCCTTCATTTAACTTGATCAGGAACTTAGACGGTGTGCACAAGATCATTTTGATTCCTGAAATGCATTACTGAGAATTGCATTGAGACAAGGTAGTAAAACTTGATGCAATAAAACTTGATGCAACAGGATCCTCTTGGGAAATTGTCGAAATTGTATATCGACGAATGACGTCGCCTAACATAAATCGTTTCTATTATTTAGCTTCGTGACAACAGAAATGGAATAGCATTGGAATAACGTTACCAAATATACGTGATCGTGCTAACAACATGTCGCGGAGCAATCCACGACATTTATTGTTATTGCGTGTCATTTTACCGGGTCATGCGCGTTTAGCGCCGCTCTGCACGCGAATCGCGCGTTTTTATGGTAACGAGACTTTCCTTAATAGCGTTTAAGGAGGAAAAACCCATCTACGAAAATCGCTTAGTCGCTCTGACTTTGTAATTACATTTAACGGCGCGCGTTCATGCAACGTCAACATTCACTTTATGAGTATTAATAGCTAAGACACACGGGTACTTCAGAAGTTCCCTTGGCAATAAATTCTCTGGTGAAATTAGAATCGATTTTTCAGTAATGAAAATTTTACTCAACAATCTTCTTTTAATTTTATTATTAATTTTATTTTTTTTTATTACTTAAAAAAATTGTCATTTTTTTCTGAGTAGCGAGACGAATCTCAAAAAGACTTTCTTCGAAGGAAATCGCGCGAACAAACAATGAATGATAATGATCTTTTGGAATTTCCATCGGTGCTATTCTTAGTTATTCTTAGTATTTCCAGACATCAGATTGGGTTTTTCAGGAAAATATGCAAATTTTCTATTCAGTTGTGCGCGACAAAGTAATGGATTGTGTAAAGAATTACAAATACATTTGTATTCAACTATAGCTTAATTCTTACAGTCACATTGCAGTTTGCAAATTACATTTATTACGATGTTGTAAGCATGCTACGTTTTGCAGCTACTAACAAAATGTAACAATACGTGTTTTATGTTGTCTTTGAAAAAGAGAAAGAGGAAGAAGAAAGAAAGAATAATTGTTAGTATATAACACAAATTTATAATGTAAGCAAGCGACATGATGTTTCCTTTTGTGCGTATTTTTAATCTAGAGAGAATGAAGGATAACGTTGCCAAGTAACGAGCAATGTAGCTAAGTTTGAAAAAGAATAAGAGAAGAGATAAAAATAAAGAATCTGTGCAGTAAAATCTAATTTATATTTCATGAAGTGCAATATTTAATAATAATATAAATTTTAAAAACAAATTCTTACATTTTTCATACATAAGTTTCATACATAATAATATTTTTACAATTTCAAAAAAATTTAAGACATTTGCATATTTTCTTCTCACGTTTCGTTCTTATAATTAGAAAATATCTGGTAAGATTTCATAATCTTATTTTTACAAAAATAAAATAAATTGCAATGAGCAATGCAATTAATTATATTTCCGTTATAATTAGTATTATCAGTAAAATTCGATGCAAACTATTAATTTTGCTTATTGTCTTGCGTTTCTGTTAAAATTATAACGTAATGCAACTGTACGATATAGAGGATAGTATAAAAGGAAGTTTGATAGAGCAGGATACTACAAGTGACATGTTACATTGCGAACGCTGAAATTGTAACTAAACTTCCTTCCGCATATAATCAGCGACGCTATTACGAGACACGAATCATCTGGAATTCCCGTTGAGGATATAGGATATGACGAGCATCTCAAGTGAATGTTTACGGTCGTGTGTTTATTCGTCCGAAAATGATATACCTAACGCTTATTTTTTTAGCATTAATATTAATTAAGGAAAGTCTCAGAAAACAATAAAGAATTTACAATAAGGCGCATTAATTTGCAGAACTACAATTTAACATAAAAATATTAATTTCTTTATCTAAAATCTGTTTTTAATCTGTTTATCTCTATCAGAAAAAAAAAACTAATTTTCAATTCGTCAAACAATTTATCAAAGATGATGTTGGATTTCTTGGAATACAAGCCTCATACAAAAAAAAACAATCAATTTCAAGTCTCAAATTAAAATAAGGGAAAAAACTTTTTTTTAACAATTATTTTTAACATTTTTATTATAACATTTATATTTATACATGTTAAATTTTAATATTAAATATCTAATATCTCAAACTTAAAAATTTTAATGATTTAAATAATTAGATAATATTGTATTTTATTAAAAATTAAAAAGATAATTTTACATAAATAACGTAATTCTGAATGATTGGATTTGCAATATAAACTTTTGTAAATTATGATCCGTATTTCTTAGCTAAGATTTATACAGTTCTTTGCTCATGGCGAATTTTTAATTTGCAACTGTGAATACTTCACTAATGAAATCTCCTGTTTGAATAACGTCCACTTCAAACTACTCAAAAGCAAAGTTTACGCTTTCAAAACGCCGTGTACCAAAACTCTGTAATCTTCAATATCAAATAACTTTCTAATGAATCTGCCAATGAAATTTTCGCTAAAGAAAGATTCTTCCTGCGCAAAAAATTTCGAGAAAGATTCACTTGCAGTTTTTGAATATCTCGTCTTAATTACATCACAAGAATTAAATTTTTAATTAGAGAATAATTTTATTACGGCGCTAAAGCGATTGTTTATGCCTCAGCAAATGTCTGAAAAGTATGGTACAATTTGCGAGCAAAGCACTTATTGAGTGATAAGAAATCGTTGTTTCGGATTTGCGTCCAATTAGCAAACGTTCTGTATAATGAGAGTCGAATTATCGGATATCTCAGTCATAAGGTATGTCTGTAGGGTCGCCGCTGTATTGTCGTCGAAATAGACGGCTTTGTCCTTCCTGTGTCAGGTGGACTGATTTATGGCGCCTACAGGGTATCGAACGGCTCACTGCACGCCGCTGCAATGTGCAATTTGTAGTCACGCTGGGACAATTTTGCACATACGTCTTTCTCACCGTAAAGCAAACGGCGGCGCATAATTGCCAGCATTGACGGCACCAGCAACTCAATTTGTTAATGTAACGCAAGTAATAATTAGTAGTAATAATGATTTTTTGTTTGTAATTTTTATATAAACGAGTAAATCAGTACTTTGATTGAAAGATGTTAACGTTCATTTTTTAAATTGAAACGACAACTGGAATTAGAAGGCACAAAGAAACATTATTTAAAAAACAATTTAAAAGTCTGAATCTTTTATCTCTGTTTTACGATTGCTTGGAATTGTAATACGGTTAAAAGTCTTATTGTGTTTCCTCGTTTTTACAAAGTAGCGTACAACGCATTTTCTTGTTACAAACGTTTGCACATATATATAT
>VBVQ01001782.1:14790-30628 GCA_011636635.1 Tetramorium simillimum | reverse complement strand
GGGGAGGGGGAGGGAGGACGAGGAGGAGGCACATTGGGAACGGGCGCGCGAGCAACCGTCCTTAACGGAATTATTGCCATTAAGGTCGTTGCATTCCCGAGAGGCCGTCGTGTACGCGCCCCGGCATCCTACCGACGCAGAACTAATGATCTTAATTAACGTTTCGTAACGAAGGTCGCCCGGACTGTCCTCTTTCTTCTTCTTCTTCTTCTCCATTTCTTCCTCTTGCCTCCCTAACCCTTCCCTGCGCCCCCGCGGTTTCTCTTTTTACCTTTCCGCCTTCGTGGCCTCCCCGTCCACACCGCGGGTCCGCGCTTCTTTCTCCTCGTCCTCCTTACCTCCGTTCTTCCTCCGGTACCCTTCTGCCCGCGAGTCGTTCTCCTCGACTTCGTAGTTCCCACCGCTCGTAGTTCACTCAGAATCCATTTCGCTTTATTCCTCCTTTTTTTTTTCCTTACCCCCGGTGCAATCATCCGTCCTCTCTCTCCCCTCCCTCTTTACACCCTCTCAACATACTCGTTCGTTCTTCCCGTTTCTGTAGCGCTTCTTCTCTCCGTGACATTTGTTTCTTCTTTCTCCGTATCTTCCTTTTTCATTCGTAGAATTGGTTACATCGTCACAGGTTTAATGCGTCGGAGCTTTAATTATCGTAATGGCGTTAGCGTGTTCAGATTCGACTGTCATGCGTACTATTCGCAATATTTTACCTTTCCTCGCCTTCTTTGCTCTCTTCGACGGTTTTTTTCCCGTCGTTATTCTCATAGAATCATGGCGCGATATCGCAAATCTCGTTTCTTATAAAGTTCCAAGTGATACAATAACAATTTTGGCTTATTCTTTATCACTTTTCATCATTTCGTAAAATCATCGTCGACCAGCGATAATAAAGTTTCACGCGTTATTACTGAAAGTGTCAGATGTTTAGTATATATTGGAGCATAGAAGAAACAAGAAAAGAGAAGAAACTGAGAGATAGTAACTTTCGTTGGCATAATAATTTCACGTTATGTCGACCGCAATTGCACGGCGTCAATACAATTACTATAATTCACTCGTCGTTAGTAAATTACGTGTATCAAGCTAGCACCGCCACTTGAGCAGCGCTATCGAATAAAACGTATACACAGAAATTTAGCGGTTTTTCCTCGTTAATTTATCGGCCGGTTATATAATTCGTTACAGACCGCGACCTAATTATTCACGCGGCAAAGGCGAAAAATTAGCGATATTAAAGAATTCGTTGAGAATGACAAATCTCTCGTGTTCAGCCGATGCTAATGGGGTAAATCCGAATTCTCTGCAAATAGCGAAGCTCCGACTGATTTATGAGGCACGACGGTGTGCTTAAGGAGAAATAAATTCTGATCCAAACACGAGCGATTAATCGCGGGGATCAGGGCTGCGCCGAGACACAACACTCGTGCTTGTAGAGCCATCGAGATTCTACGGGGCTCTAGAAGGGCACGCGGATAAGCGTCAGGCGAAAGGAGAGCTTCCGCTTAATCTCACGTTCACGCGGGGACCGTTCCTTTTTCCACATTGCGCGCGGAAAGATATCGCGCGGCTAAATAACCGGCAACTTGGCCGCGGGATTTGTAGCTTCCGTAAATTATTCCGACCGTTCTGCTCTCCAGCGCGTGTCGTGTCTCGTGAGCTGCCCCGAGTTCCTCGCGGTTCGCGTGATTATATCGTTGCCTTGAGTATCGAGCGCAAATAAGTTAATTAAACGCCACGAGCTTCTCGCGTTTAGATTGCTACATTTTTTTATGTTGCTCAAGAACTTATCTTATAATTGTATATTTGAACTCTTTATTTATATCAATATTCACGTAACGTTATCGCTAACAAATAGTCGAATTTGAACAGATGGAAAGAATGCACATGCATTTATAACGATTTTATTTTATTGGTAATTCTCATTTAATAAAGCTATAACTTTAATACGCAATACATATATTTAACCATGTATTTTAATTTTTTATTTTACAGGACCGTAGGAAGCCAGCTGGTGATGGATCCGATGCTTGTCTGCAAAAAAACAAGACGGTTGAAGGGGAAGCTAGCCGACATTTGCCGTAAGGAGCCATCTCTACTGAAAGAAATCGCGAAGGGTGTTCAAGTAGGCACTAGGGAATGTCAATACCAATTCCGAAATCGAAGGTGGAACTGCACGACCGTCAGGAGGTCCCTCAAGAAGATTCTGCTGCGCGGTAAGTTTTATCGAAATGCACAAATCGACGACAATTAATTTCAACGATAAGATAGTCAAAGATCAGGGTTGAATAATTTTTTTACTACTTTTAATTTATTACTTGATACATCTATATTTAATAGACAAATCTTGAATGATTTGTTCTTAATATTCAAGTGGATTTAAATTGAAGAAATAAACTTGTCTACAATTTTATAATAAACAAATGACATTTAAAGATCCGAGCGCGTTTAACTCGCTGCGGGCTTCTACGCAGCGTCAGACACTCGATCCCGTAAATTCGTGAATCCGGTCGCATTATTCGCGAGTCATGGATGCAAGGTCGATCAGACGCTATTCTGGGCCCCGGTCTCGCTCTCTCACCGAAAAAGGGATCTCCGGTCCTGCGGTGCCCCTTTCAGGAGCGAGAAGGGGGGCCCGCGCACGACAATGCACACGCTAGCGGCAGATTACAGGGCGCTACTCGTTCGACATTAGGCGAACCGGATGTCGATTACACACTCCCCTACAGGGCCTGAGGGCGATTCGTTACGATTAAATGCCGGTGCCCGATCGGCACACCTCCAGAATGGGCTACCCCTTTAGGACCTTTAAGGACCTTTCTACGTGCGGGGCCTTTAAGGGGCCCCTCCGCGCGCGGAGCATGACGTTGACCACTCTATACCGATACGAGTCTATTAACGATCGTAAAACACAATGCACAACAATGGCCTCGGTATTTTCATGTTTTCATTTAGGATAATCGACTATTATTCAGTGAAATATGATACCATATTATGAAATATTATTTTTCTTGTATTGTTTTACACTTGTGTACTTCTACATTAGATTTACACAGTTTGAAAGAAATTAAATGTATAAAAAAGAATGCAGCTTAAATTAGATTTTTGAAGATTATGTTAAAAAAGAGGGAACTGTCGGTTTTTTTTTATACAACATATTTCTTATAAAACATTTTACAATATGATTTTATTTTATTGTGCAACTCTTAAGAAGAAGACATGGGTTTTCTTTATATTTTATTAAGACTGTCTTTTTTTGAGTTAGAATACGTTACGAACGAATAAGCGGTAATTATTTTTAAATTAACCTTAATGGGAGATTCTAGAAACAGTGCTTCGGCGGCTAGAAAAAAGATAATGACTACTCTCTTTAATGTTGGGACTGTTTCGACACGTACACGACTATGAAATCAAACTGCAAGGTGTCACAGTAAATGGTAGCGTGTAGTAATATGATAATAATTATAATGCGATCGTTATTGCCAACAAGGATACTTAACCGAACGGAATGTTGAGAAATACAAGTTCCACGAATTATATTATTATAGATTATTATAGATATCCGTTTATGTCATGTCCGCGTTCGTGTCATTATCATTCATTAAAAAATTGATTCTTTATGACTTCCTTGTTTCTTCGTCGGCAATTTATGCTAAAAAACTAAAACGATTAGTGTATTAAAACAAAAAAGAAGAGAAAAATTTAAAAGAACTTTGCCGAAGGTTATTAATTCGTGTGACCTCCATATAGTGCTTTGTGATATATTTTATGAGATTTTTAAATTCTATAGAAATTGTTTTAAACAAAAATCATTTCTTAAAATATTTAAAAATAAAAATAGAAACGGCAAACGATAATAAAGGATGATAAACGAGGAAATATACTTACTTGTTTTCAAAATAGCAAGATGTCAGATATTTCCGTTTTCGATCACATTGTAAAATATTAATTTATTAGTAATTTTACATATCGTTATTTTAATTTTTAAAGTATTATGAAAACTGTTCTATCTCATATTTTTTATTGATTTTTTAAGGCTTTCTTGCTTTGGCAAAAATATACTGTAGCATTTTTCACAGGAAAGTAGGTGTCTTTTATAGAAAAGTATTATTATTTTTAATTTTGAATTAAAAAAGTATTTTTAAATTTAGCGTGTGGAAATATCAGTAGAACTCTGCCGATATTTTTTCATATTTTATTTTTATCTCGAAACTAATTTGTACTTCTGTTAAAGAACATCGTTTTCATCGGCCTTGCGTAAGCATATAATAGATGCGTGTATATCGTGTCGCTGACTGTGAGAATTTGTAGACAAGTGCGAACGAATTTTCTCCCGATCACGATCGCGACGTTGACGGTCGATCGATCGGCTCTCACACATAATCAAATACCACCTTCCTTCTCCGACGCGGTAAATCCGAATCTCGAAGCATTCGACGAAAGATGAGACTGTCCGCGTGGTTCGCTCGTCGGGTTAGCCGTCCGATATATTAATTTCGGATGATTGGCCCCGACAACCAAATCGAAGACAGCGTGTCCAATAGTCTGTGCTGGTTTCTAGAGCCCGCTATCAGATCGGTGTCTTATGGTAGCTTGACAGATTGACACTGTCCGTCGGATATTAGTGGCAATATGTTCCCTTAATTAAAGCCTCACTGCCGCGACGGGCCGCGGCCAATCTCTCGAGTTTGTCTCCCGCTTTCGCCTTCTCTTGTCCTCTGTCCGCTCTCTCTCGCGATCTAGAGATCTCCGTCAATCCTATCGATCGTAATTTGATGCAGGGGATCGTCAGAGTTTCTCTCTCTCTCTCTCTCGCTCTCGCTCTCAGGTAAGACGCTAAATGCGGACGCGTGTGGAATCCATGCCTGGCGATCGATGATCGAATTAAGCACGACACCGCCGGGGATGCCTGACGATCGGCATTCACTCATGAGATGCCGGGAGATAGTATATTATTAACGAGACAGCCTGTCGGCCCGAATAAATAAAGCGATAGTTTAATTAAGCGAATTAGCGTCACGCTCGGCTGACGCTAAAATAAATGCTATCATTTATTTTTTTAAATTTCGTAAATCCGAACGCTCCGCAATATTCAGATGTATACTCTTGTGCTTGCTATTTGCATAAGGATATATTATATAAAAATATTACATAACACTGCAATAATTGACTGCCATATTGAACGTGAAATTCACAAAGCGAATTATTTGAGATTTAGTTCTACTTTTTATAATGAAGGACTTAATTTTCTTTCGTGATTGTTTATTATTATTAACTCACAATCAGTTTTATTTCTCGTAATTATAATATATATAATTTATTCAGACACAATCGTTTCTAAATCAGATAAAAATTTAGTTGTAATTAGCCTTCATTAGCGTTAGAGAAGTAACCATAAATTTCTGAATATATTCTTGACATCTTTCTTTAGTGTAACAAACTTTAATTTCCGTGCTTTGATTAAGAACGTCACTATGAACTGGTTTACGGCTCGAAACTTATGCAGCTACTATAGAGGATTAATTTGCGTTCCACCTGGCACATACGACCTTGCCTCACTTCATAAAGATGGTATTGCTGTATAAAATATGACAAAGTTAGATTATATGCTTCATCGGGTAATTATAAAGTTCATGGCGTCGCGTTGTAAAGAATTTATTGCTTCCACGATGAATTTTTCATGTATATACATATATATTCCATTCTCGTATCTGTTGAATTATTATTTTGTGACGCTTATTACTGCAATCATTTCGTATCTTCCATTAACTTTAGGTAGATTGTCGTATAATACACATTAATGGCAATTATGAATTATTAAAGTGAGTAGTCAATATGAGAATGAATCCAAAAGAAATAGTAAAATTTGTATATAAAAGAGATAATTTACATTTATATATAACGTAGTTAATGATAATAATAATACTTGATCATCATTAATAACAAATATAAAATAAATATAAATAATTGACAATAAATTGATAATAGAAATAAAAAAGACAGACGATAAATCAGTTTGCCGAAAAAAGCTTTGTGTAGCAAAGCATTCAGTGGAATCGAAAATTACACCCCAAAAATAGTGGGCCTTCGTCGAAAAAAGGTTGGACAGCAGGTATATAAATCTCGTCTATAGAATCCATTATTGGATGGTGCGGATCGATGACAGGGGTGGCAATGTGTTAACCGGTCGTTCCGGGTGACAATTCTCGCCGTCGTCATTTATCTGTGACTCTGTTCGCGGACAGCTCGCCCTAGGAAGTCCCATGTTATACTGTTATATCATTTTTATTGGACTGCTTTGTATAGTGACTTTATGTATTTCTACTTCCGTATTACACTACACTCTTATCGAATTGCCGTTATTAGGAAATAACAATTATTATTATTACATTGTTGTTATTAAATTATTGTTATATATTAGAATTCCACAATTATCTGCTTTTTACCGTTATTTCTTAATTTCACTGCTCGAAAATTGAAATTTGTCGATTTTTGTTTAATTTATATTCTTTTTGAATTAAAAAAATTTGGGGTTTTTAAATTATTATTAATTCTTTTTGTTTTAAATATATATAAATTGATTAAGGTCGTACTTTAAATAAAACTGTAAATTATATGCGAAGATTATGGCGTCATAAAAAAAGGAGTAAACTATTATTAATCAGTTGGTTTTAACTTTTACCGTAACATTTTAATTATTGGAAATCCAGATTTTGCAAGACATCTTAAATAGGATCTGTTGACATACGTTGAGACTACTATCTGTTACAAGTTGAAGACAGATCGCGGTTAGGAATCTGAGCGGGAGAAAAATATACGACTTTCTAGGCCACCCGTCTTGACTAGAAAGATTTTAAGGAACACGTGGAGCTCGGCTACCGAATCCTGCTGTTCGGACTATTTTTTTCCCTTTGAAAGCTTGGAAAAGATAGTTATGTACAAGAAAAGAACTGTGTGAAATACTTTTCCTCTTTTAGTAAAAAAGAATAAAGGATGAAATAATATAGTAAAAGTTCTGACGATTTTTGGCTGATTCTTTTATCTTTTGTTTGGGGAAAAAAAATAATAAATGAAATAATAAGCAAAAATAATAAAAATTTAATAGTAGAAGCTTTTTAAAGATGAAATGAGTATTATATGAGTAATATAGACAAATTTTCCGTTTGTATTTTATAATCTTTATCAAATTATATATTTAGTTTGAAACTTTGTTTATAATTAGGACTTTTTCCGTGTGACTATACTTAAAGAACTATTTCACTTGAAGAACATTACTCTAAAACAATGAAAATGTCCATTACGTTACGTACTTAAGATCAAGTACGATTGTTCGATAATGTCTAGTAACGATGCAAAGAGAGAGAGACAGAGAGAGAGAGAGAGAGAGATGCCTGCAGGTTTTTTTCCCAAGCCGAACATTCGGCCGATGATACATCAGAGGTCGATGTCGCTTATCTATCGTCCACTCCCGGATGCGTCTCTGGGGAAAAATTCCTAACGGGTGAGCTGGGGGAGGGGGGAAAAGCGCATGAGGATCCACGCTACCGGCGGCGCCTATCTTAATTCCCGATTGACGTTTATTTATCTGGCGACTTTTAATTTTTATGGGCGCGATCCGGCCGATAGCTTAGGCCCAGCAGGTAGCTCCCGCTGTGTGGTCCCGGGGACCCCGGGGGCCCCCGGAGCCTGGTATAACATTCGTGGACGAGCAGCACCTCTTAATTGAGGGGTGCCGCGTGTCGCGATAAGACGAACACGGGCGTCAAAAACCCGTAGAAAGAGCTACCTCTGGGGTAAAAGGGAAGCGGAGGAGGTAGGAATTTATTGTACTGCCCCGCGCGCGGAGATCCCCCCGGCTCCCCCCCACCGGGGGCAGGTACGATCGTCGAATCGATGGGCTTCGACCAAATTAAGAGAGTGGTTTTCTTCATTCATCCCGGGATTCCACGGAATTCACGGAGTGACGAAGAAAACGGTCGTCTAAGTGGTCGCCTCGTCGAATCAACAAATTGTCCTCTCTTTCTCCTCTTCTTTTCTCCCGGAAACCCTCTGGGGTGAATGGAGGAGGAAGAGGGATGGCCAGAGTCGCAACGTAATGATTTTATTCTTTCATTGAGAGGAAGCTCGGGGTTCACGGGGTCCACCTTGTGACTTTCTCGAGGGAGAAGAATTTTCTCGCGGCCGTTACAAATCTCGGAAGCCGAAGATCCGAGGTGTCGCAACGAGTCGCATCACGTTGATTCATTGTTACAATTTAGATTGATCGCTCTCACGGCGACTTTGTTTTACTGCGACTGATCGTGTTTTGCTATCCTGGGATTACTTTAGAGAGAGACACGTCTCTTTTCTTCGCGGTTTCCCAACTCTCTAACGAGGATGCTCACCTTGAGACATTAATAAACTCGAGTTCGTGCATTCGCCTGTTTACGATGTTTTTCTTCCATAAGAGCGGTCGCAAAAATCGTTTATGTTTCTGCAAATTGAAACTCCTTTCCAGGGGAGACACGGTTCTCGTGATGAAAATCGTTTACTGGGAAAATGACTCTATACGTTATTTATATTTGTTGCGATGTAATACTTATATGCAATTATTATTATGCATATATGCGTAATAACTTTAGTGTATGATAATTATAGCTTCTCTCTCTCTCGAGTGGCATTATTAATGAATATACACGAGTTATTGGGAGAACGGAAAGGGGAAAAGATGGGAGGATCTCTTGATACGCAAGTACATTTGATGAAAATAAAAAAGACAGTTTACGCGTAATAAAAAGTGTTACCGCAGCTTCTCCACGACGGTGGTCCGACAGATACGCTTCTCGAATCGTTTTCAACAGGGTTGGCTTGGGCTGTCCCTAATAAGATAGAAGAGCAGCGAGTTTAGTGGAATTTCTACTAAATCGGAGACTAATTATTCGGCAGTGACGGCGCCGATCCCGCTAATATCGCCCATAAAATCTTCGGCTCATCTTATTTTACGATCCTCGGATGACTCCTTATAGAACACAGAAATGTGTGAAGCACGAGGAAACGACAAGGGCGTGAAATATCAAATTTGGGGAATTTCAATGCCAAGTTTTACGAAGATGACGCTTTAACATTGTGAACACTAATTTTTATTAAATTTATTAATTGAATGAATTTTTCCAAGTATCATTTCGTGCGTCTTATGCTTCCCGTTGATTGATTGAAATCAAATGTACGAACATTGTTGATATTTCTACGACCTGTAGCCCCGACTTGTCCCTTAAATGGGTTAAGACGGTGCGTGGAAATTTACTCGAACATGAAGTAGTGATAATCAGAGGGATTTAGCGTTATATCGCTAAGTGTTTCGTCGCCTCGCGAATGCGGCGCTAACTAATGCGCTCCGTATAGGATTCCCAGCTCGCCCGCTTTCGCGTCTCTCCCGTTTCCCATCTCGCACGTACGGAAATTAAATAACGTCACGCGTACGTGTCAAATATCTACTAAAAGGCCTTTAAAAGATATTTGTCCTTTGCGTCGTACGGGCTTCGCCAGTTCGTTTTGTACCGATACCTGTGGGTTTTTGCTCGTTCGTTGATACCGATGTTTATCGGTTCTAGCCGATAAAAGATTAAACGTTTAATCGTGTGCAAAATTTATAAAATTTATATTCGAGAATTGAGAAAAAATGTTTCTGATAAATTTTGTGACAAAAAAGTTTTGACAATTTTAATGACAAGAATTAGAAAATCTGTTTAAAATACATAAGCAAATCAAATTTATTTCAATTTTAAAATAATCCAGTTACGATATATATTATATTAAGAATTTTTTGTACAATGAAGATTTATTCTAACTTTGACAAATGTAAAACAAAAATTATTACTTCTTTTGAATTCACTAGACACAAAATATTGAGTATCGTAAGACTCACCTTGAAATATTGGGAATTTTTAAATAATTGCAGGCATTATCTGAAAAAAATCAAGTATTTTCATGCGTTTTGTCACACTTGTTTCTTATTTGAAATGTAAATGATCTCGTAACAGGAATATTCCGGAATTTAGATAGGAAATAAACAGTTGGAATTTAAATAGGAAATAGACAACCGTTTCAGGGATTTGCTCACGTCCGGACAGTGCACTGACCTTGCTTCTTCACCCCAAGCAAGGTCAGTGAAGCAAAAGCAATCGAGCTACAAGCTGCAACTGTCGAGAGCACTTTGCTTACAGTAACCATCACCCGCGGTGCCACTTCTCAGGAATATGTCGCTATGGGGGGTTTTCTTGCCTCCGGCATTCGCACAATATTGCCAAAGGTATACACGAAATATTATTAGCCCAGGCCGGATGCCGGCCTGGAGCGAGTGGGCCCCACATGAATCATTCATGAAGCACAGTAGCAGTGGCACTCTCGTGACAAAGAGCAACAATGGCGCAACCATGAACGTCGATCGTGGAAGCGTGTCGTACGAAGGCGTAGGAAAAGCCCCCGATTTTTCTCGCTTCCAGCGGTCGTAGAAACCGGTAGGAAGGAAATTATCCATAACTAAAGAGATATCTCATGCGACCGGTCCCGACGGGCATCATATCCGCAGTGTATCCCTAGAGAAATAAATACAAAACGTGAGAAGGAGCGTCGACTTCTTTTCGCTTCCTTCGTGCCTTAGTGAGGAGGACGAAAGCCCGCGTCATTTTATTAACACTATTAGCTGCGATGTTAACCGCACGTGAGCCGTGTGCACTCCCGGCAAACGAAACTATAAACGGAACGAAATACACGAGACCGTGTGCGTACATATAAAAGAAAATAGCTCCATCACTTAACATATCTTTTCCCGGTGCGATTCATCTCCACTAGTTGAAATTTATTTAATTGACATTTATATGTCAAAATTGATTTAATCGACATTTATGAAAATAATAGTATATTGAAGTGCATTTATCCAAACGCGAGTTTCTCATTTTCATCAGCTATTACTGGATGTCCAGTTTAATGAATTTTTTTGCGATTACTCTTTATAAGAACTGTACGTGAAAGAGCAGAAATGGGCTCACTGCCCTGCGAGAACGCCCGGGCCGGTGTCCTCCCCACAAAGGATTGACAACAGCAAACAGTTTAGTGTCCCGTACGTTTATTGTATCTCCGACTACCATACGTTTAACTTCCATTGCTTCGGGTGCGGCGGGAGGGTGTGGGAGGCGGACGTAGCAGGACAGAAGAGAGAGCCGATGAGAAAAAGTGCGCCGCGGGACCGGGACAGATCTGTTACTCCGTTAGACTCCGTCGGCCTGACATTTGAATGCTCCGTCGTTTCCACGGAGCGTACGAGAGAAGAACGGGTAAACCGAAGGAAGGAGGACTCACCGGCGCGGTTGTCGTCTTTATATTGCCTTCCTTTCGTCGTATCTTATGGGTTTTTGTCAAACTTTGGTGCATTCCTACGCGGGTTTTACCGGCGAGACGGCGGGCAAACGTTCCTTCCTCTCCGCATATTCTCTCGTACGCGTTGTAGTCATAAGTCACGTTTGAGAGGTACGATGTGCAAATATTCATATTTTATTGAACATCTGTGACACACAAAATTGAAGCTTGATTGTAATTTACACTATTTAAACTCGTAGTGCCAAATTATACTCCATTTGAGTCATTTTTAACTATTTCATAGGCCACTGCTCCTACTCGATATTTCATTAATTTTGACTAATATGGAAGTTAAATTAGATAAATTAACAACATATTGAGTAAGGCTTACTCATGTCGCTAATTTTATCTCTCACTGTTTTAGTCAAGTTAGTCGAATATTGAGGGGGAGCAGTGGCAACCCGTTTAGGGAGTTTACAGTGTAGTTGGAAAATTTTCTCCGCTCTTTACAAGACAGCTCTTTAAGAGAAAAGAATAAAAACAATAGTTTATGACATGAAATTTGCAAATATAAATACCTACGCAAGGGGCAGTTAAACGTTACACGTTAAACTTTGCACGTACACGTACAACTGATAAAAATACGTGTGCGAAAGGCGTACGATTCCGGATAGTAGTTTCGTTCTCGCTACGCGTTAGGGGGGATGATAGATGAAACGATAGCACGGCCGAGCGTCGTCGTTTCCCTCGATTTACCCCCGGTCTCTCGTAATTACCGCGATATCTCGTGCGACGATGAGACTCGCTCGGTGCGCCGCGGCTCGGTGCAACTTGGAATACTTGACGAGAACGACGGGTGCAAGAGAGAGAGAAAGAGAGAGAAGGAGCGAGAGAAATTCCTGCAAGAGCGGAGAATCCAGCGGTGATATGGCGCGGCACCTCTCAAAAATCCGCTGGAATCTCGGGGAAAAGGCGAACGCGCCTGAGGAGCTCCCGCCGCAATTGGTCATTCGGCGATTTTTGCCGGCATTCATGCGTCCGTTCCTCGCGGTATTTATCGGAAAGATTTTCTCCCCCCCCGGTACGCCCTCGGTGAGCCGGAGAGCCGGGCCAGCGGAAGATCTGGTACTCGCTCGCGCGCGCGCGCGCACGCGCGAGCTGATCTCGTGCTCGCGCTCCTCCGCGTCCTCCTTGTCCTCCACCGCGCTGCAAATGCACTCGCCTCGCGGCCCTACGCGCGCTATCCTCCTCTCTCATTGAATATTCTCCACTTTATTTACGGATGCCCGTCGAGATTTATCGTCGTTCGCGCTGCTCTTTTCGCTTTAACCTGCTTCGTCCTGCTTTAACGTCGTCTGCCCTTTCCTTCCCCGTGTTCGTCCTGCGCGTCTAATGTTATTTCCTTCCCTTCCTCCGGCCCTTCCTTTTTTCTTCTTCTTCTTCGACGTTGCCCTTTGGTACGTCGTATTTTTACGATATCACGCGGTACGAAAGTGATGCATACGTGCAGGAAGTATGGCATTTAAGCTACTCCAGGGGAAAGTATCGTAAGAGTATTCTGTATCAACGTTTCGTTAAGATACACATATTTTTTCTCTATTCTAATTACTGACTTTTTAACGAGGTTATACCTAGATAACTAGATAAAATAGTAGATGTAATTGTGCAAGGTATAACATTTCTAACAGTTGTAAATGTTTCAAAAATATTTTTGCAACTTGTTCTCAAGATATTTTTTTTATTTATTTCGAGTATCATACATGTGATACAAAAATAATAAAAGTGAAAAATCGCGATAAATGTGTTAAGGACAGATTGTAGTATCGTAAGTTCTAAAGGCGAGGACGTATAAACGAAGATCGATAGCAAGTACTACTATCTACTGTGCATGAATCGGTGCATTCGGCTCAATAGATCGTCTCACGGCTAAACAAATCACCCCGTTAAGAACGATCGATAGCATCTACGTGCGTCGATCGAGCACAGCGGCGATGTAATTCCTACAATGGCGGTCCGACGTATCGCCGCAAATTGCTTGCATAATCCGACCGATCGATTAATCACCGCGAGATTTACGAGGGATTTCTTAACATTCCGCAAAAATGCTCGGCAATATGTAATAGCTTTTGCACACTTTTGAACATATATATTCTATAAGTATATTAAATATTACTAATGTGTGTGCATTGATACGGCAATATAAAATATATTTGATTATTTTTCTGCAGAAAATTTGATTACAAAGTCAACAGTTTATCTGTCTCAATTGTAATTAGTTTTTCTGAAACTTCTCGTAGGAGATTACCATCCTCGATCGCAGATCGTGTGAAAAAAATAACTCTAAAGAAAAGTCCTGTGTCAATATATTTTGTAGTAGAATAGTAACTCTTAGCATTCATTTTAGTACTTTGATGGTCGCTTATATTTAATATCGCGTATTATTTTCATGAATAAGTATCTATTTTTAGATATTATAATTACTATTATAACTTTTAAGATTCGTCAACGTACTATGCACCGTCACACTGAAATTATGCGTAACAAGTATAAAAAGGCACGATGCTTTTAGTTACGAGAATGTTACGCGATCATGTGATCCACGATCGATTACATAATTGATCGGCTAATGTATTACGATCGTTTCGACGGAACGACGTGTATATGTCCGCGGTAAATGGAACGTTCATTCGCGACATTCCTCGCTTACGACGGCAGCAACATTGAAAGAACGCCGAACGCTGATGCACCGCATATATTTATGCATACGTCATGTAGCGACGCTGATGCAATTCGTGTAATCGCCGCGAGACAGGCGGCGCAATCTCTTTTTATCCATAAACGGGGCCCCGCTACGCCGCCTCGATCCCTCCATTAAAGGGTTCGGGTATGCCCGACATTATTAGCATTATGGGAGGTTCATAAAACTGGAAAGTGCATGCCGACCATCTTGCGCGAATGCTCGTCTTCGGCGCTCGGTATACTCACGTTTCCCCCTGTCCGTCGAAACCAATATTCGAGGAACGATGTTCACATATCATTGCCACGGTGTTACGCATCATAGATAAAAAGCGAAACTAATATATAATTGTTCGTATTCAAATTTTAATATTTTACATAAAACTTCTAGCACTTGATTTTCTTCGATTAGAGAAAATATTAAAATATATTCTTAATTTACAATTATATATCCAGATTGCGCATTTTAATCTAAAAGTCTATTATTTTATGATGCTACCATTATATATTACTTTCACGATTTTTACGGAATTAACTTGATACGAGTAAATTAAAGACGACTGTACGGCTTAAGAAAGTCATGAAAACTCGCGGAAAAGTACTTTCCGGATTCAGGAAATGAAATAATCCGGCGCGGTTGCATTTTATTGTCGGCTGAGTTATTCCTTCATCTGGAATGATGAGGACGGGAGAAAAAGAGAATATTGCGAGGGGAAGCCGAGGTGGACGCGAGAGGGATTGAGAAAAAAGACGACGACCACTCGCAATTAAACACGGCGTAAGTCCCGCTCTGAGGATAATGCCCCGGAATGCTGATAATTGGCTGAACCGTCCGGGCGACCCGAGACGAAGGGCCCACAGGTGCAGCTGGCGGCACGGTACCGCGAGATCATCGGCTCGCGGGCCCTCGTGTCTAATTGATTCGAAGTGATTTATATTATCCGCCGTTCCTCTGCACCTCAGGCATTCCCCGGGCACTGAAGCGACCATCAAAATACTCCGATGGATTGTCGTGCGGTAACGGCAAGTACTGCAAGACGCGAAGTTGAAAGGCTCTCTTTGATTGTACGTCCGTAATTGATTGGATTTCTATAAAAATTTTCGCTGATATAAATTTGACTGATGTGAGGTCGTATACAAGTACAAAATATAGTTATATAAATTGCTCAAGATCAGTTAATTGATTACAATAAAGAACAGAGTTTTAAGATCGTGACTGTCGTGAAAATAAAAACAATTGATAAATTATTATTAAAATTGCTGCTACAAGAGCTCTCCATTTTGCATAAAAGTAATTTTATTAATTTTATTTAGAATTGTGAATCAGATGTCTAAAATATTATTAACGTGCGACAATTTAATATAAGTTAAAATAAATTTTTTATATAATTTTTGAAAGAAAATCATTTCACGATTTTGAAAATTTCCTCGGTATTTTTTTTTATCGATTCTCTCCCGAGTCGTTCGGATTCAGAATTGATCTTAACGGCGCCTGGAGGTCCGAATGGAGAGGGCCGCGAAAAAAAAAAGAACCACAACTTTCGTAAACGATCCGGCCGCGTGAGCTCGAAAGAGCCCGATGCTTCCGTCATGTTAAAGGGCCGGCGCGCTGGTTCGAGCCGAAGATTGTAGCCGGAACGGAGATGGAGCGAGCTATCGATCTCCGCTCGTGAACGAAGAAGCGACGAACGCGAGCGCGAGCCGGGAGCCGAGAGAGGAGAGAGCGCCTAGCAGCGCCGGGCCTCTCTCCCGCTCTCGAAGCCCCCCCCCCCCC
>VBVQ01001782.1:0-14780 GCA_011636635.1 Tetramorium simillimum | reverse complement strand
CCCCCCCGATATCAGATCGCTCGTATAAAACTATCGTATCGTTTAAATACGCACTGAAAGGTGAGGCGATGCATCAGAAGATACGCGGGCGATGGCAGGCAGGCCTCCTCTCTTTCCACGGCCTGCGTCCTCCTGTTCCGTCCGCGCTGTCGATCCGCGCTGAAGATACCCGCCTGGAATCCATGGGAACCACGGAGAACCGGGCTTAACGCGTATAACCCCTCCCTTGGCCCACAGTGGGGCCCTCCGCCCGGGCCCCTTGGGCCCTCACCTTCGCGTTTCCCTCTGGCTTTCTACCCTCGATACATATTCTTTCTTCCTCTTCGTTCGAGTTTCTCTTCTCGGGTTTTTTTTTCTTTTTATTTTTGGATTAACAGTACATTGGATTAAATAGCGTATCGTTTGGCTTGGGAATCTACAGAATTCCAACAGATTATGTGTGAAGGATTCCCATTAGATTAATATAATGAGATATGCGGTAAAAGTACACAGGTTAATACGAGTAAAAAGAGAAAATAAAATAACGAAGAGGATGACAATATATATTGTTATTCTTTGGCGGTACAACGATCGATATTATCGACACCGCTGGTTTATATCGGAATAATTGACAGAAGCTCGCGCATCAAGTTTCTGAAAAGGACGAGAGATGCGATCGCGAGACGCGATTCCGCATTGCCGATGCATCGCTGCTCGATATATTCACGATGGCTACCGATTCTGCTCTTCCCCCTTTTCGCTGGAATCCGTAATTGGGCGGGCATTCCACGTTATGAGTTAATTCCGGCGTGTCGGTGTCGGCAGAGATCATATCGACGCGAAGATCCACGAGACGATCTCGGTTTTCTCGACCGGCATTTCGCAATAAGGTAAAATGAATGGCGATATCGTTAGTTTAACGATGAGACGGATTCCTTTCGGATTTTACCTTTAGACTTGCATTATATGTCGATATGATATTCACGAATTAAAAGTTATTTCATCTTTTAGGCTTTGATGATCATTATAATGTTATTATAAAACTATATAAGGACGTCGCATAATATTAACGGATCTGAAAGATACAATATACTATATTTACAATTAGGAATATAATTAACGCGATTTATATATTCGCTGTGTTCAATTATGAAATAAATTTCAAATATATATTATTATAATGTAAAATATATAACGGATAATGTATATATAATTAATTAAATAACTATAAATATCTGCATATTTAAATTTCTTAAACAAATTAGTATAACGCATAAGAAAATTTATTATATATTAATATTTAGAGTAACGTACACGATTATTTCTCTAAGAATTAAAGCCATGTAAAATGCACTTGGGGAGCTTGTGGAAAAGAATGCATCTTGGTTTTGCAAAAACCGGATGTTCGTGGAGGCTAGAAGACAATAGTCGTGCGGGGCGGTGGCAATCTTCCGTTTTGAGAAGGGGTGAAATTCCGCGTCGTGTGCATTGTTCGCTTAATGATTGAGTGGAGACATGACAGGTGAAACCGAATACACACGCACACGACGAATTGCACCGGGCGTGAGCCTCCGCGGGTCCCCGTTGTACACCTATCGCAGGGCAGACAAGCGTGAGCCCGAATTGTGGGACCCACCGATGGGCGTCTGCTCCCAAGACCTTCGACGTTGACGATACCCCTTTCATACTAGTGAGCTGATCTTTTCGTACAGCCCATTGGCGATCGGCGCCACCCACATCTTACAGAACTATCACATAGAATTTGCAATTTGATATCTTTAGGCGAGGGTTGTGTACGAATTCAAGGTGAAATGATTCAAAGAAGCTTAGAGCGCTTGGTCGTATACAGAGCGCCCTGAAACCGCCAATTTTCATTCTGAAAACTGATTTTTTTAACGAATTTGAAATAGATATTTTTCTTAGAAAAGATATTGAGAAAAATGATTGGTTATCGCACCTTTTTATCGATTTTAATATTAAATATAACTAAATATTGGTTGAAAAAGTGTAGTATAATAGAGAATATTACGTTATGAGTAATAAACAACCCGGAGTTTAACTAGGCCAATGATTTCTTTAATTGTCTGCGTAGTCATTTGAAATCGCGATGCCATTGAAATACATTTACTAATAGCGATTTCTTATATCTTAAAAAAACCTCAAAGAAGTGTTAATCACGTACTTTTACACCGCCTAATTGACGTATACCAGCCTTCTATGTATGTCCGCTATATAAGTAACTACCGCATGCGCATTGTGTCTAATGTCAAATTATACTTTCTATCGCACGTCCATTCTGCATTTGACACTCGGATAACGACGTACGGAGATCTAGCAATACTATATGAATAGACAGTTTTCGATTCAGACAGATCATTTATGATTGAATATTGCTATAATTACAGATCTATGCCTTATAAAAATGAACTGACCTAGATTAAAATCAAGTAATGATCTTTATAAGACACATGATTAAGATTAAAAGTTTCTAGAACCAAAGATTGATAGGAAATATACGCTAAATAATAATTTAGATAATTATCACATTATTCTGTCACTTATTTCTATAAAAGCTCAAGTATATATTATAAAAAAATGTACAGGGGAGTGTGATAAGTTTTATCGAAACGATTCCAACGAAATTTTTTTATCGAGCAAGTATTTTAAAATGGATTCGTATTTCTAATGATATCATTAATTAATGTATTCCAAGAGTCCAGCACGCACATATGTAAGAAGGCTTTAAATTGTCTTATTCGCCGGCTGACGCGTAATCCGATTTGTTTCTCGGGCGATCTGATTGCGCGCGACCTTCTTCAACTTTCCTCGCCTAACCCTCGCCGACGTTATCTCCCGGCATCCTCCTTCGTTTGAGACTCCATGCGACCGGGAAGATTCTTGCCGATTTTTTTATTACCACTCGCTTACCGCGCATATATGCGCGCCGGACGCGCCTCTTCTTGTTTCGCGATCGGTGATTTACGTTCGGACCGCGCTACCGCAGTAATAGTCCATTAATTGATCTCGGATTCCCCTCCATGTGCCTGCAGATACGCGGGAGACGGGTTTCGTGAACGCCATCACCGCCGCTGGAGTTACTTATGCGGTTACCAGGGCCTGCACTATGGGTGACCTCGTGGAATGCTCCTGCGATAAGATGACGTCGAAGGGTAAAAGCTTACTCTCTTAGTCTCTCTCTTTGTGATTTAATCCGCATATCGATTTCCCATTAATTTCCCATTGGAATCTACAGTAATTTATTGGCTTTTAAAAGCCCATTAAATCTTAAATTGTTTTTTTTTTATACAAATTAAAAGAGATATATTTTTATATTTGTATTTGGAGAGAAATCGTATTGTAACAGTACTTTTGTAAATTTTTTAAAACTGTATACATTAAGATTATTTATAAGCGGATTAAAAAAATTTGCGGATTATATCATCTTTCTCGCAATTGTATTGTGGAGATGGAAGAAAACAGTGACTTCCACAGGTAATCGTCTGGCTAAATTTGCGCGTACGGTCGAAGCCAAGAAGAGTTTGCCGACGGAAGGAGACTGGGAATGGGGAGGATGCGGCGATAACGTAAACTTCGGCTTTAAGAAATCACGGGAATTCATGGATGCACCGTATCGTAAAAGAAGTGACATTAAAACGCTGGTAAAACTTCATAATAACGACGCTGGTCGTCTGGTAAGTTATTTTTATATTTATTCTCTGTTCATTTCTAACTTTTGATATACATGTATTTTCTATACATTTGGTCATTGTGTCATTTTTTCATTGTGCTAGATGACAATAATCGATACCAATCTTGCACATAATTGTCCAATACAATGGAAGAGTTGTGTTCCATTATTTATAAGACATCTTCGAAAGATTCTGCAAAGTAAATCAGTATATCTTTCAATTTCATTATTCTCTTATAATGTTGATCTCATTTTCAACATTTTAACAAAATTAAAGGACATGTTTTAATTTAATACATCATAGACAATAGAATTTATCTGAATATCGAGGATCTTTAATGGATATTTCTTCAAATTATTGAGTTTTTAATCAATTTAAGCTCGATTTCTATACATCATTGTTGGAATTTTAAAATCGTCAGAGATCCCATTAGAAAAAGATAAAATAGCCGTATACGTTACGCACCCGACGCGCTGTGTGCATTCGCTCCTCAGGCCGTACGCAACTTCATGAGGACCGAATGCAAGTGCCACGGGCTCTCCGGCTCCTGCACGGTGCGCACTTGTTGGCGCAAGATGCCGCCGTTTCGGGAAGTCGGCAACCGTCTGAAGGAGTCCTTCGACGGCGCGGCCAAAGTCATTCCCAGCAACGACGGCCACAGCTTCATCACCGAGGGCCCCACGATCAAGCCGCCCGGTAGATTCGACCTGATCTACAGCGAGGACTCGCCGGACTTCTGCAAGCCGAATCGGAAGACCGGCTCCTTAGGGACGACGGGCCGTCAGTGTAACGCGACTAGTCCTGGGGTCGAGGGCTGTGAGCTTCTCTGCTGCGGCAGAGGCTACGACACCAGGATCGTCAAGGAGAAGGTCAATTGTCAGTGTAGGTTCCGGTGGTGCTGCGAGGTAACGTGCAACACGTGTCTCGTCAAGAAGACCATCAACACTTGCCGCTAGTGTCGACGTAAGTGGAAAAAAAAACTTGTACCGATATTTGACAGTGCTGAGCGTCGAATTAGTGCGACAGTTTGTCCTGCATGTGTTAGCGAGTTAGAGGAGGCTGAAGAGACAATGCCGAGAAAAATGGTTTGTATTCTTTGCGCAAGTCCCATTGAAGTGTGCCATAGATCAGAAGATTATAACTGAAGGGTTTAGAATTTTGAGAGTTTTGCAAAAGTTTCGTAGAGAATTGCAGTGTTAAAATATTAGGCAATTGAGCTTTTCTTCACCCGTTTTTTTTACTAGTAATTGCTGAAGAGCTTATGTTTAGCTTTATGATTAGCTTACATTAGTAGTGTTTGATATTGACGTGTAGCTCGAAACTTTTCGACTTTTGTCATTGCCATCATCAGCGGTTGATCCAACCGTCTCTTTCTCTCGACATGATCGTGATAATGCCCTTTTACGTAATAGCATTTGTAATATATCAATTTCTAGAATATGGTTTGATCGTGGATATTCATTGACGAATATTCAGACGATATGTGATTTACAATTTATCGTGACCACAAGGGCCTGGATTAAATCTAGGTTAGCGAGAAGCGGGATCTTACGTATGTAAGATTTCTGTAGAGGTTTATCGTGCGTGACGTATAAACGCGAGAAGCGGGATTGAGAATGTCAGTAGTGTATGCGCGAGCCAAGTCAGACAGGAATCGCGAATGCAGCTAGATGTGATTTCTCGCGTTTTACGAAAAGCGCATGTCTTTGTGACTATGTATCTATGAGTTGCTGGCGGTTACAAAGCTGCACATTTTGGATATAGAAATGTATATTTATATTTGAGCACACAGAGCTCAGTAATTATCAATGCTGGCAATATAGATTATAATCAAAGATTTTTATTGATATGTTACAATCAGGATCGGTTTTAAATTCTTGTTGCCTTTTAGACTTTGGTTATGCGCGATGAGACTGCTTTCATCAAGCTGGTAATAGAATCATATAAATAATAATTTAATATTATATGAAAATGTTTTTTCTAATCTTAACAAAACTCGTTTCTTTAAAAAAAAAACGTGTAAATTTTTGTGGTGGTAATATGGGAAAATCTTTTTAATTCTGTAGTAAGTTGAGACTAATCACAGTAACAGGACATTATTCAAATTCAGTAGGTAAAATGATTTTTTAAAATTCAAAATCACGTCAAATTCGAGCTTCAAGAAAACCACAGAGTGATAATATCAGAACAGCAGGAAAGATTTGAAGACAATGCTTCTATGAAGATTTTTTCAATATATGTAATGTAATAATAAAGTAAGTACCACATTTAAAATTCTCTGAACTCTGCATTTTAGTAATTTTAATAAAGATTATTCCGAGTTAATAAAGATTATTCAATTTGTTAAAAAAATGAACTGATTTCTTATCTTAAAAGTACTGGTTTCTTCGTAAAAATTTTATGATGAACGAAAATTACGTTCGTTCTTTTCAGTCTTTTATCTAACTGACCTGGGAATACCAAGGTAGGTAGATAAAACATTTTTAAGGATTTGTGGCGATTTATTGCTAGGTAGGTCTTATGTATCGAATTTTATACTTATTCTCATATTACCACCGTTTCTGCTATTGTTAAGAAATCCATAATAATACAACTATCTTTTTTAATGCAATTTTGGATATCTTTCGATTAAAATATATCGCTTTGACAAAGCCTGATTATCTTTCTGCTATGTAGAATCGACTCTACATATAATTGTTGTTAGCATCGCCAATGCTGCGCGAGGCGATCGTGTTTCGGGCTTTCCACGTATCTCCAGTGCTCGTAATATATATTAAGATATACATAAGATATCGTAATGAATTTACGTAAAGCATATTCGTCAAAGTAACTGGTATTCGCATAGCAATACCCGGTAAATCGCTTTTCTGCTTGAACCACGTGACTCTGTGAAGTCCCAAGTAGTGAATATTATTGAAAATATTTCAATATTACGATATTGAATTGAATTTTTCTGCGAATTTTTTTTTTTGTTAATTTTGTTGATTTGTTAATTATATCCGAGAGAAAAAACTCGGGACTTTACTTTCGTTTTACGTGTATCCAATTACACTGCTTTTCCTTCGCGTGACATAAGAGCTTTGTGCCATACGTTATGATTCGATCGACCAACGTTTGCTACACGCGTCTACCGATCAATGAGATATACACATTCTCTCATTTTTCGGCTAAACGTTTCTTATTGATTTTTATTATACCTCGTTACAGGGCTTATTTTTCTCATTTGTGTATATAAGACTGATTTATTAGAGTTTGCATTTTCGCGCAACTTGAGTTAGACAACGATAAAATTATTTTTACTCACGGACGAATCTCGTTTGTTACTATTAAGGTTTATCAATTTATCTACAGTGACGACTTATCTTAAAATGAAAATATATAGAAGGAAAAAAAATATATAAATAATTGTACTTTAAATTCCAGTTTATTCAATCCAACTGTACCTCAAATAAATTATCTCCTCTTCTTACTAAGATTACAGGTAAGTAAGGATATTTTACATATTTTTAAGATATCTTATGGTATATGATGAATAATAATATTTATGTAAAATAATTAAGAAATATATTATTACATATTTCGAAACTTTTTATTTAAATATTAAATTTAAAGATTTTAAAAATTATTAAAAGTTAATAAAGTTTATAAAGATCTATGTCATAAAATTTTTTCTGTTTGCACGTTAATTTCATTGTTGTCTTTGGAGTTTGAGATTGCATGTCAACAGTCTTCAGTCCATTGTTGATGTTAGATATTCACTTGGTTTGCTTTTCTCTCCTTTTTTCTGATTCTAATGATAACTATTATTTGAATAGGATACTTCAAAATCTTTTGTCAAACTTAGAATAAAAAAAAAGAGTGCTAAAAGATTAATCTCGAAAGATGTTTGACACGTTCCCGGACGACGAGGAATTTTTTGTCCCTTCGTGCCTGGAGACGTGATAATAGGGATAAATTAAGGAAACACCGAGAATTGGGAGGCCTCGTATATCAAGGCGCCGTGTAGAACACGGGCTTTTACCTGTAATTCAGGTTTATACACGACAGTCACACGGGCAGTAAAAAGGACTACTGCCATTTTTTGTAAAATAGTTTTACGGCCACCATCAAGAGGAATTTCGCATAACCATAAAGGTTGCCGAAGGCTCGCGCCATATCGCGTGCATTCATCGCCTCTCCGCGATAGCGGAAGCCATAAACTGAAAAAATTTCATCGCCTTGTTTTATTTTTTTCTTACATTTTCCAGTCTGCTGGTGCGACAGTTTTTTCAATTTTAAACTCTTAAAAACTAATGGATTTTCTTATGGGTTAAAAGTATTGCACATTATTAGTCGAAAAAAGGGAAATCGTTACTTTAATGACGAAAGATGTACATAAATATTAAATGTTATGTCAGTATTAATATTTTATGCTTTGAGGAAAGAAATAAAGAATTGAATAATGTGCTTGCGTTTTTTGGAGATAATTTAATACTTTTGATGTTGTATACTTTTTATAAATTTATAGTTGAAGAATATTTAGCTTTTTGCGATTAATAGTGAGATAAATTAACAAACGTTAAATATCAGTAAGTATAACAAATGATGATTAATATCGTTAGAACATTATATAAGATTTTAGGAAAGATAATGTATGGAATTCTTATTTTTTATTTTTCAGAAGTTTTATTTAATTTTCTATTTTATATCTTTTTTCACTTTAATTAAAAAAGTTTCATGTATATTGATTAAAATATATAGATTTTTCATTTGTATTATATTTGTCTATCGTGAGATAGACATTCAAAATACAAAATAATCAAAGAGTGATATTAATTAATAATAAACAATAGTGACTCGCGGCATTCTTTAAATCGCAATCTAACTGAGGATATTTACAGAGCGTTTCCTGCATAACGTCACGAACGTCCGAGATTACTTGATCAACGGCGATTTACCACCAACGGTTCCGTGCATTCCCACACAAGCCACCCTCCGCCTCCTCGAAAAAAAAACTCTCCTTAAAGAAAAGACTCTTAGAGAGGCGAGCTTACACCCTCTAATTTAATACGTGACGCGGCACGGCGCGGCGTGCGAGCGCGTCCGGGTAAAAGTCTCTTAATAGAGAGGTCGACCTCTCGGAGGTACGAAAGTGGTGAGGCGCAATTAGCCCCACCAAGAGGGACTGTCTGGACTCGATTAGCCCATGGCCAGGAGATTGGTCTGCCGCGGGACGACTGGGTGGTCCGAGCGGGGTAATTTTCGGCTGCCGTCGACGTTCCCCTTCGGGGGAAAAATGGCCCCTCGAAATTGGCCCTGGAGTTACCGTGTGCCCGTCGGTCCACGACGCCATTTTTAGAATCTCCACCTTGCCCTCACCTCATCCCTTCTTTCGCGTTCCCTCCTTCCGTATTTCTGATCCTCGTCTCTCCCGAGGCCGAGAACGAAGACTCTTCCCGAGTGAGAAAGAGAGAAAGAGAGAGAGGAGAGGCTTCCCGGTAATTCAATTTTGGGAAAAAAACGCGGTACACCAGTTATTACGCGCTGATGAAAACATTGGATCATCAGGAACGGTGTGAGAATGTGGTTTCAGTCTTGGTTTTACCGTCGGCCATCGGACTCCGTGGACAAAATGAAATGATATAATTTTATATTGATTTATTAAACATGCCGGACGCGTTGAGAAAATGGCAAATAATTACATGGAGGGGAGTTGATGTATGAAATTTATTTTATCTGTCCCATAAGAGATGTTCTGTAGTTTTAATACTTTTATATTATTAAGATTGCTTTTAAATTGAGATGAGATTGTGGTATTTTTAAGGTCGCACTAATCGAGACCCAGATCAATTAAGTCGAATCTAGTAATTCGTAATGCTTTGCTCATCGCTCTACCTGATGTAGACAGAGAAAACAAATATATCAAGCTGAAGTTATAACTGTTGAGTAAACCGGACTGCCAAGACCGCACTTCAGCCGGAGTGCGGATGATGGGCTCTCACAAAATGCACATACGGGGGGGACGTTTTACGTACGACGAGAACTCTCCCACGGCGCACGACTGTCCGGCACCGTTCCCGGAACGATTAGGCGCGGAACAATGGTGGCCGCGGAACGCACGTGGGTCGTGACGCGCGACAAAACCGCAAAATGCGACCGTGATTAATCGGCCCTGGCCGCCCCCTTCGGGGCCGCGCAAGAACACGTCGGTGCCGCGGGAACGCGCCGTGACTCTATTTTCTTCTCTCCCGGGGCCTCACGCCACGCTCGCGCAACCCTCCCGCGAGCGCGCGCTTAATGCGCGAGCACTCGCCCGCTCCATCGTCTCGTGGAAGCCGATGATAAATTTCCACGGCAACGAGCGTACGTTTTGTACCCTTCCTCGCGCGCCTCGGCTAGGTGCAGCAACCTCCGTCCGCATTTTTCGCGAATGCTCGTACGCTGGATGTGACACGGGAGGAAGCGCGTTTGAGACTTGCGACGCGATTGTGGCGATCTGGAGGGATATTCTTTTACGTTTGCACAAAAGTGTTTATCATGTCTCCTTACTTTTTATACAAATTTCGAATTTTGCCGCATGAAAGTAAAATACGCGCGAAAATCACGATTTTATTAATATATTTATAATGCTTTAATTACTTATTGATATTTTTAGATAAGACGTTATACAATATGTGTTTGTCTTTTATTATTAATATAATTAAGTATATTATACATATAGGAACATAACAAAATTTAGATATACATGTAGATTTTGTGTGAAATCTACACATAAACAACAATAGATCTTAGATGCTTTGTCGTGTCCATGTTGTGTAAATTTAAAGAGTCTTTATGAATATTTATATCGGTGTGAAAGAAAAGAACATAATCATATTTTAAACAGCTTTTTAAATGCATTAAATGCACAAACAAACAAGGTATAGTAAGGAAACTTTTAATAATTAAAAATGCGATAGGAATAAATGTTTTATGAAATTTCTACTGAAAAATCTACGACTCAATCTAAACCCGAAAGAACGTGTATATATATCGCGCGAACATTCCGGCGATCGATTAAGTGTTTGCGTGCTCGCGCGTAGCAAGCAGAATGCACTCGTGGAGAACGAGGGGTCCGATAAGGATACCGTCGAGCGTGTACCGTCGCGACACAGCAAATGACCATCAGCCCCAGGACTAATATACCCGGCCGAGGCGTCCATCGCGCACGCACACACGCCGTGCGCACGCACACGTGCGAACGAATCGAATCGGACGTCGTACACGGGATTACACGTGCAAGTCGCAAACGGCAAGTGTACGGGGGCAGAGAGATACCGAGGCGCCGGAGGTGGTCGTCAGCCGTTTCGAGCCGGGCGCGCTGCCCCGACGCCAATATTAATTAAACGATCCCATAAGCGCCTAACAAACTGGCCGTACGTTAGGCGGTTTATTGGGGTCCCCGAGCGGGACGTTAAAATGTTCCAATCTTAATTAGGTAGGTGTTTACAGGAGGATAATTCCACGGGCCTTAAGCCGCTGCGCCGTTTCTGCCGGGCGCGGGCCACCGGGCACGACGCGGCAGGACAGGATCTCGGGCGTCCTCCTCGCCGAGGAGGATCCCCACGTCCTCCCCCTCCGTTCCGCCGCGTCCTCGGCCCCGCTCCGATGCGACATTGCGGTGTCCTCCGCGTCGCTCCGCGCCTTCGCCTCGTTTTTGCTCTCCCCGGGGATGATCTCTCGACGTCTCTTCTCTCCTTCGCGCTTCCTCGCGTCTCTCGGCCTCTCTCTCTGCGTCTGCCTCCCTCCCTGCTGCCTTCGGGGAGTGCCAGAAGCACACCTCGAAGGACGCGGAATACCCGATTATGGTGGTGGAGGAGGTCATTGAAATCTTTACGGTTTCCTCAGCTTCTCGGAATTTCGACGCCACCGATATACCCCGGTCTTGCGTAATTATCTACCAGCGTTTTTTTTTTCTTGCCCGCTTGCTCTATCTCCGGGCGAATCAGCGAAGGAGAGAAAGAGAGAGAGAGAGGGGCGAGTGACGCAGCGAGAGAGAGGTCGCGTCGGCGATTCGACAGGGAGTAATTTTCCTTTACTGTACAGGACGATAAGATTTTTCGGCGAAAAGGACTTGCAAATTAAGCGGCAACATACGTTTTACATATACACATTTCTCTACGTCACAGTAATTGAGAGAGGAAATGTATAGCTGGATCTGATAGTCCTGAAATACAGGATAACCGGAATACAGATAAATGAGTGTTGCTCGATCAAACGTCGTACGGTACAAAGATTTCGTTTTAAATCATTATCGACTGAAAATAAAACAAATTTGACATTATTTTGAAGAGTATTTGTTAACAGTTTGCTGTTCCTGGCGAGAAGCTTACTTTCAATGCACAAGAATCTTGTATTCCGCTATGCAGCTATGCCACGCCGCAGCGCTGCGTAAACAGCAATTTGCGCTCGTTAGAGTAGCATTTAGGAGCAGTTAGCGCTTCCTCCGGGCGACCTTCCGCGTTCTCCAGACAGATTAGGCTAATTCTCGTAGTAGGACGCTGCACCCGCAACTGCGGAAGTGCATAGAGTAATGGCGCGGTAGATAACGCGTATCGCATCATCAGTCCTGGGGCATCAAAAGCTGAATCTTCGTCTTGTAAAAACAAGATTGATCATATTTTTATTTGACGTATATAAAGTCGTAATTCAAGTTTCATATGAGTCACAATAATACGTAAAATAGTAAATTTCGAGATAAAAAAATAGTTGTGTAAAATAAAAACACATTGCCATTATTAAATTTTTTATATGCTGGAAATAGTTTATTCATAAGTCATTTAATACGATTATTGTTCCAAAGTTATTTCTGAAATAAATAACAAATTAATTAATTAATGAGAGAGACAGAGAGAGAGAGTTGTTCTGAATTTCGTAAAAGTTGTAAAATAAAAGATTCATTGGAATATTTATTTTAAAGCAAATCCGGATTAGCAAAAGTATAAAACTATCAGTATCAGTATTTTATTAAAATAAAACTGGCGGACAAATTTTTACTCCAAGATAACGACATTTTTTCAATTCGCTCAAGGAGAGCCGCAGAATGGCAAGGCACGTAAAATTATATACTTCATATTTGTAAAAATCCTAGCATTATGGATCGAGAATGCCACTTTATCGGCATGGCACTCTTAAAAGATCGTTACACGAAGGTAAGCAGCGATCTTAAAGTTAGAGTCGTGCGTAAGTGCACCTGCAGTTGCATAGTTTATCGTGCGAATCGTGCAGCCGTTGAATCTGTCAAGGATACCGCTACTTTGATACGCGTGGATTGATGTTTAACCAACTGCAATTTTTCTCTCATTCCACTCTCATTACTTGATCAATGTTCCTAAATTATAACATGATATAAATTATATTGAAATATTTACAATTTACATATAATCTTGAGATCACCGCTTGGTAACATAATTCATAATATAAGATAATATTCGCAATTATTAATTACTTTTTAATTAATTCGCTGAATTATGCGTTTTATATAAATTCGCTCTTGCCCTACAACTTGTTCTTTTCTTATCTTTACAAGTTGTAACAAATTATGCAACGCAAAGGCTATGAACTTATTTTTTTAGGCAGTTTTTTTTTTATTCAGATAGAAAAACGCGCGGATTAAAGTTGCTTGCACGCTTAATAGCCGCGCTCTAATAACCGAAAGATCGCTGCTAAACACGACTTAACGTTCTCTTAGCGAGTAGTAAACCGATACGACGCAACAGGTTCCACGAACGTTAAATGTGCCGTGCTATCCGCATCCCGCGTATGTTACGCTAATTGGACCCGACACGCCACACCGGCGAGATTTTCCATTTTACTCGGCGGCTAGGGCCCCGGCTAGGGACCGGTCGTACACCCCGCTTCCACGCTTCATCCGGGAATCGTTAATTAGGGCCCTCGATATCCGTGAGGTACGCGACTATATAAAAGTCGAGCGTAAGCTACACGCCTTTGTGACGAGATTGCGTCGCGCCTTTTGAGCATCCGGGCCTCTTAACGCGGAGCGCTCGCCTTCGAGATAGATAATTAGCGAGATTTCGGGAATAGCTATGAACCTGTCGAGAAATGACATACGGGAAACCGTCGGCGACGAGGTTGCGGATCCTCCTTTCTAACAAAGTATCGTCGTGATCCTCTACGTTACGACCGGTACACCTTTGGGACACCGCGCGCACTGAATGCGTCCGCATGTGCCGGAGGATGGATTACGTCCTGTCTCATCGACTTTTTGCTTGCTTCCATTGTTAAGCTCTTGCATTTTTTATCTTAATAAGGTTGATTGGTTTATAAAAATCTTATACCTTTGGAGCTCGTTATCTGTAAGTAAATGTATAAAATTTTTGATCATTTTCCTTTTCATGAATGATTTTTAGAGATTTAAATTTATTAATGATATATTGTATATTTTGAAACGAGTTCCATTAAGTATCTCCATCAAAGTAAACTAACTTAATTTCGGTTTAACTCATGTCTCATCTTTTTTTTAATTTTTAGAATTAGAAACAGATGAAAAGTAAATTAGACCGAGATTAAAATTAATTTACATCGGGTAGAGATGAACATTAAAGTTAAATCCAAAAATCAAATTAAAATTCAGTAGCAAATTTTAATCAAACTTGATTGTGGAGAATAACTTTACTACTCTCTTTCATCCGTGAGGTTCAAATTGCGAAAGAGCTCCTGACTTTTTTAATCGCTCTGAAACAATTTTGAAACCCGGGTCGACTTTGTCCACTATTCGTACGCAGTCTTTGAGACACCGCGCGAGATGCTCGTAAGGGGTGTTTAAAAAAGAAGCGACCCAAGAGCGAGTCGAGTCGGCACGACGCGTCTCCGGCGCGTACGCGAGGCAGGACGATAAATATCTTTATGCGCTGCACGTTGCAAGCGCGCACGACATTGTGGGCAATGGTCGTAAACCGACATGTTCGTGCCCCCCCCCCGTCCGCGCCCTCCGTGTCGCGGCCCCCCTTGACCCTTCTCGTGTACCCGATGCCCGATGCCAGATTATACGCGCTGGACCGCGGCACCGACAACTTCATCCGCAGGGCGCCTCTGATTTATCCTTATTAATAAAACTTTAAAGTCCTGTTAACA
>VBVQ01001781.1:0-30658 GCA_011636635.1 Tetramorium simillimum | reverse complement strand
GGGGGGGGGAAGGGCACGTCGCGAAAAATTATGCGACTAAAACGCAACGTCGACAAGTGAATTACCCGCGCCGTTTCTCGGCGCGCGGAATTCTAAGGATCGTCAAGTACATCGATCGCCGTGCCGAAGGGCGCGCGAAGGGCGTCGTTTTGCAAATAATATATTCATTTGATGATGATCAGGCGATTAGTGAAATTGCCGTGTAAAATTGCCCGCGAGGGTAAATCACGTATAATATTTTCTTGATTTTACATGTTCTACTGCGAGTTGACAAATGTACATTTTTTTTTTATTTAGAGCACATCGTGTTATTTTCATCGAGATTTCCATGTTACTCCGCAATCGCGCGCGACAAGAGTGGCGCCACTACTTGGGGAAGATCTCTCCCCCATTCTCCTCGCGGCGGACACGCGTGTCCACGTCCCGCACCACGTGCATCGTCGCCATGTCGACTAAGCCGCCTTTTTTTCACGAGCAAGTTTCCTAAGCCTGCGAGACAATCGGCCGGCGATCGCACGGCAGATGTGCCCCTGACAATGAGCTTCTGGGCCCTCGCCCTTCATAAAAGAGGGAACTCGAAGAACGAGAAGAGGGGGGGGGGGACGGACGAGCACGGGGGTTCTACGACTGCGAGGCACGACGGTATCGAAGGTTCCGCGTGCCGCACGCGCCGATCTTACAATGCACACTTCTCGTGTGCCCCTTGCTTTTCGACTGCCCGGCCCCTTCTCGTCTCGTCTCCCCTTGCATCTGGCTTGCCTTAGACTCGTTCCCCATTTCATCCCCGGCAACTTCTGTCCTTCTCCTTCCCAGCTGGTCCGCGTTCTTTTCCCTCACCCCCCTCTAGGAGGGGTGCAAAGCATCGGCAGACAGATAGACGGATAATTTTGTCAGCTACGCGCGCGCTTCTGGACGTAAATCCGTCGCATGCACGGGGCTAAATTCATTATGCAAAGGCCGCGAATAATAAGAAGGATCACAATCTATCGTAGGGTGCAGTTTCGCGGTTCGCGCATATAAAACGAATATTATATTTCGCGAATAATAGAGAAGATCGAGGTCCGATAAAAATCTGAAAGAGTAAACTATACGCTCCGTCTGCGATTTTAATAAAAAAATTTGAAAAGTTTAAAGTAAATAGCCGAGGACTCACACAAGGTGCGGTCAATTCGTCACGAAATGCCGCGCGAGTCTTCTGAACGAAGAAGATTTCATACGGCGGAAAAATAAGGGGAATGTAACCACATTTCTTGCACTTATGGCAACGAGCGAACCCCTTGGCGCGGGGTTTAGGCCGACCGCCCCCTTCAAAGTGGAAGAGAAACAAAGAAGAAGAGAAAGAGTAGGAGCTATACGGGGGTAGCTTTGCAGGGGTGTACCGTCCGATCAGGCTGAGGTAGGGATGGTTTTTCAAAGCTGCGAGGAGTAAGAGAGAGACGAGCTCCTAGGGTCGGCGCACAGGCCGAAGCGAACGAGGACGAGGGGCGCGGAGGAGAGCGGCAGCTTGGACGAGGGGGCGGGGGCAGCTGCTTTGAGCGGTTTCACTCTTCAATGGTCCCGGACTATCCCTCCTTCTGCTACCGTGCCGTGCACCCCTGTCCCCTTCTTCGCCTCGTCCGTTCATCGCCCGCGATTCGCGTCCTCGTCGCACTTCGGCATCGGCCAAGCATTTTTTTATTCGATCGATTCTCCCTGCCGGCGGTCGTGCCAGCGCTGCACTACCCATTTGCTGCACTATGCATGTGCATCCTCGCGTGCATAAGGTGCGAAGGCTGGACTGGACTGGACTGGACTCGACTCGACTGAACTAGACTATTTGGGTACATGACAGCCCAAAGAGGCCGAGCTCTAACGTGCCGTGGTCTAACATGTTCCAATGTAATGGGAAGCAACGTTGGAACACCTCGTGACCAAGCTCGTGTGTTAAATTTTATCTCGGCTGCTCGCCTGGACGCCCTAGGAGATTCTAGATTCTCGCCAAACCCGATAAATAAAAAAAAATAGCTTCGTAGGAAAACGTTGTAGAGATCGCTTTAAAATCGCGTGCATTTAATACACGTTAGTTACAATAAAATTGTTTATCGGCCCGTAATGATCTGGAAAATAAACCGCGGCAGCTTAGAGCGCGACGCGCGCGCGAGGGATCCAAGATCGTACGTCAGCGATGACTTCTCTCCAGTGTTCTAGCCTTAAATTTTGCACATCTGTCCCGGAGCTCCGATTCCTGCTGGGATGACAATGAGGCAGTTAAGTCCTCACCGCATCGGCTGAGTACACACGACACACGAACGGCGAGACGCGAGATGGGGGGACGCGAGGAAGGACCGCGAGAGAAAGCGAAAAAGGGAGGCAAAGGTTAGGATGGACCCCTCGCACATACGCGGCACGTACACAGACGGGGGTACACCCACGGAACGAAGGCAACACACGGCAGACACACACGGGACGTCGAGCGTAGGAGAAGGGTTGCCTAGGTTAGGGACTCGGAAAACATCCTTTGTCGAATACCCTACCGGGACCGCTCAACCGCCCAGCAACTCGTTCAACCCGCTGAGAAAAAATCAATAATTCTTTGTTGCCAAGTTTATCTCCTGTCATACCATGCTAAACTACATTACGAGTGCAGCGCGACTCCGGGAAGGGCGCAAGCGAGAAGACGAAATGACTTTTTCGAAAAAAAAAAATAAAATATCGATGGTATGAATTCGACCATGATTTTTCACTTTTATAAAAATTGAAAGAAGGAAAGAATTAATTATTGCTACCATTGCCTCACGCTACATCGTTGATATCTTTATGATATCGCTTCTACTACACTTCACGACTGCACAAAATTTTATTCGCAAATTTCCTAACGTGATGACGGTAATTAAATAGTACGGTTGATGACGAACTGTCGCGTCCTTTGCGCGTCGGAAAATCGTTCACCCCCTTTCCAGAAAATCACGAGTCTGGTCGTACTTAAGCGCTATTTATACCTGTATGCGTGGACTTTATAAACTCGGGGAGAACAAAGGGAAAAAAGAACGTCGGCGGTGCGGTGAACAAATTAGCGTGGCGCTTGCATATGACCTACGGGAGAAGGGAGATCGATACTTCTTATTTGTTGCCGACGCGTTGGAAATGATTACAGAGATCGAAGAGTAGATGAAGAAGCGTCACGCAATTTTTACCGCGTGAAACGGGACCGATCGCTTACACCGCTCACCCCGAAACCCTCGTAAAAATGTTCGCCCTACCACGATGGCGGCGAGGAGCGAAGTATTCCGCGAGATCCGCGGCGCGATCCGATCTACGGAGGACCGTTACGAGCCCGGTAGTTGACGCGGTAGCACGGGGGGGAGGAGAATAAGGTAAGGCAGAGGGTAAGAGCTGAAATACGACGGAGAGAGACGGCGACGCTTTTAGGGGTGAGACTCATGGCAGTAGGGCAGTAGGTTAGCTAGGGGCGATAGTCACCCTCCCAGCATCTCTAGTATGTATAGTACGTTGGGTAACAGTAAATAGGATTTGCTAGACAACTGTCGACCACCGCGGGGAGAGGCTACTGTAAATATTCCGTAGGATTACGTTTATGGCTCTTAAACGATCCCGGTCTGTCGAGTTCAGGTAAATGTAAGCGCAACCCCCTTGGACGTTACAAAAAGGGCGCGCGTGTGGCGGGTACGCGTGAAATCACGTTATCATCGTTAAATAATCATGTTATCGACGTTACTGTAAAGAAAGAACAAAATAATCGTCCGTCTAATATAAATTACCTTTGCGTTTTAATTATCTGACGCGCGCAGATGCGTGTCATATGTGAAGTTTCACGCGTGCCTTCGTCCGCCGTCTGGCCTTTCCCCGCAGAAAGATACCGATAAACGTACACGCGCGCGCGCGCGCACACACATCGATAATCGAAAGTGGCCTGCGTTTTTCCTCGTTCCAATCGGGGTCGCCTCTCCTTTAGCGACGTTGTGTTTCGGCCTATTTGCCACCCGTATGTGTCACGCCACTAAGATAGTCGTGCTTGCTTACGTCGTTCGCCCGCATGCTTCCAGTGCACTCAGAAGGTGACTTGGTATATGGGCGATTTGCATACGATGCCAATAAGAGTACCGTTCGTTTGCGCGACGCATTGTTCGGTACCGCCGCACGAATTCTTCGAAAACGCGTGTCCGGCCCGTATCGATCTCGCCGCCGCCGACGAATTCATGTCACTTAGGATTCAAGATGCGTCCGGCGACATTACGCTCAGCTTTCTATCCGTGAGAGGCTGGGGGCTTTCAGCCGAACGGTGAATGAATGATCGCGACGTGACTAAATCGGATAAATAAATGACGATTATAGATAGCTCCGCGGAAAGACTGATCATTCTCCCTTTTTATTCTTTTTTTTTTGCACGTTCGATGTTATCGTGTCCTCTCGTGCGTACCCTCTCTCGATTTAGAAAGTACTCGATCGTCGCCGACTGCTAGATAGAAACGAGAGAGTGGTGCCGGGAACCGACAATATCAAGGGAAGAGTAATATCCAGGGCCGAATACTGTTTGATCTGGCTCGGCGCCACGGTGTAAAGGACAGATGCAATTTGCCTGATATCGTTTTACTGACAAAAATATCGAATGACGTGGCGCCGGGGAACCATGACACCGACCCTTTCTCCCGTCTTCGAGATCGCGACGGATATTATCGGTCGATCCAACGAAATTTTTTGAATCTCTTTTTTTTTTTGCGCAAGACTTTTCCATTAATTCCGCGATTCTTTTTTGTGACTTGGCCATAAATTCGCGTTCAGCAACGTTCTCGTGTCTTCCGTTCATTTTCTCGCCGTTACGTTGGTTCCTCTGCACTGTTCCCGATATATGTATTTTCGAATATAAGTATATTATTTCATTATATATTGATTCCATTCATTATCCCCGGATTTGAATAATTCACGAATGTAGTAAATAATTTATAATGCGATAAAAAACTTAAAAATTGAATTTATTCTTTTTGCATCTGTATTTTTTCGTAACCCAAACAAAGATCACGCTAGAAAACAAAAGAGAGAAACGCACAAATACCAATTTTTACAACGTAATCGTTTTATAGAATTATCGTCAGCATATCGCTCAACACGTAAATCGCTTTTTACATAAAATCGACACCCTCCGAGCTTTCGTTTCATTCGTCCGCCCACATGACGCGTTCTCCTTTCGCGCATTTCCGATCGAACCGGCCGGCAATTAATTTTTCGAACGTTCGCAAGCGGACGATAAAAAAAAAAATGGCGAAGGGGGAAATACATTTGGCGCAGTCTGCAGCGAGGCGCCGTGGTCCCGGATGAGATTCAAAAAGAGACGGAGACGGTGAACCATGGCGGGAACAGGAGAGGAGTATGGAGAAGGAGCGAGGATGAAGGTTGAAGGACGAAGCGTCGGAGGCAGAGGAAGGACGAAAGCGCGTGAAAGAGGAGAAAGCTGGGGGAGTGCAGAGGGATGGTGAACGGCGGCATCGATGGAAGGGAACGAGCCGTAGACGCGGAGGAGGCGAGCGGGGTAGGGATTTCAAACGAAATCAATTCGGAGTCGCTGTCCAGTCGAACGTTACCCTCGCGGCTGCCGGGGTAAATGTTGGCCGAAACAGTAATTTTACGCCCGGTCCCCGGTGATCGCGAACCCGTCGCTGCGCTACGAAACGTCACGGCCGATATCGGACTACCATCCGGCGAAATTCATGCGTATTTCATAACCACCGTGTACGATTGCGAAGCCCGCATCTCGATCAGTTGGATATTTTATGAAGTCGTCTTGCCATCAGCCGATGATAAAATCTCGGCGAGAGCGGTTGTTTACGCTTCCACCGCTGGATGCTCCCACCGAAATTAGACTATGCTGGGCGATTAAACGCTCGGTTAATTGCACGCGCCGCGTATTTCGCAATCTAAATGATATCAGAGCATTATTATCCGCAGCCGTTCCCATTCGCGGGAGTGGCATAATTGAAAGAATTCGCATAACAAGCAGTCACGATTAATTTGATCTCTATTCGCTCGAGTCGTAACAGAAGCGCGTGTTTTAATATTGTTAATGTAATTAGCGGACGCGAGTCTACTAGCAAAGACGATCTATGAATTTTTCCTCATAACTCGGTACATTTAAGTATGCTGTTTTTAGAGATATCAAATATGCGCTGCATCCGGGTTTCGAATATGGAAGAATGGATACATAGGCGAAGCGGAGGGAGGGAGCGAGAAAGGAAAAGAGGATTGGTAGGGGAAGAGCACTAATGCGAGGGCATAACGAAGTCGGCGGTAATCCATGCACGGACAATTTCATTTCTGCCGTCGTGTAACCCTCTTTCTTCCGTTCCCTCGCGTCCTGCGTTTCTCTCCCTCTCTCATTCTCTCTCTCTGCCATTCTCTCTTTTCCTCTCTCGCTCTTTCACTCTACAGCTCGAGTCTGCGCGGTAACTTTTTTGATAAACTGTTTTCCGCGTTTTTCGCCGGTGGATGTAAATTAAATCCTTCATGGAGGCTGGCACAGACTCGCCTCTCTTGACTGCCCCTAGGATCCCGACCGTATATCCCCGCGCTCCTCATCCCGCCGCGCCAGCCGTCCGTTTAGTACTTCCGATATCCCCCGCAACCCCTTCGCCCACGAGAGCCGTCACAGGCGGATACAAAGCCGATTAGAGCGAAACGCTGGGAACATTATCATATCGCATTTTTCGCGGAGATTCGTGCGGCGCGCCCGCGCGCGCGCGCGCGCGAATGCTGTCGCGCGTGTCTAGGATCTCACGCGCCGATGTGTGCGTACTGCGTGCACACGCAGCTCGCACACACGCCCACGCGGAGATCTTCCGAATCGCGTGGGATGAAAAACGGTGGCGGCCGTCTAGATGACTGGCATGGGGTCGTCGCTGACTGCGAGGGGGTAGGCGGGAGAGACAGGGTGCAGCAAATGGGTGGCATTGGCGATGGACGTGACGTAATGGATTACCGGTTGCAGTTTCCCCGGGTTACTCATTTTTTAATCTTTACCCACGATGATTTTTTTCGCCCGGTCATCGCGACTGCTAAAATTGCCGGAGTGACGAAATTCGGATCTCGATGGGATTAATTTCGCGTTTTTTTATCCGCGTCCTTTATCGCAACGTATATTATTAAGATTCCTCATTAGAATAGAATTATGATAAAAGCATTGAAATCAATTTATTCGACTGAATGTTTGCATTTACGTTCTTGTACTTCTGTATTTGAATATTTTGCTTAAGTAATACATCCCAAATAACACGCTCAAATCAGACTATCAAAAGGAAAGCAGGCATCGTGCCAAGTAGTTCTTTGTGGGATTACTAAACTGTAGTTTCGATATTTCTTAGAGACGCTGAAAGCATGTATGTGTGTATGCATGTATGTAGCTCATCCGAGAGATATTTCGGTCTAATTTGGCACAAAGGATTCCATTTTGCGAACAATAGGAATAGAAATTTGTGATTTGATATCAATTGTGAAAATGCGTACAAAAAAACTTCGTCAATATTGCAGATATACAATACGAAATAATAAGTATCCTATATTAATGATTAAAGTTTGATATTTAAGATGCTAAGAACTTAATGTATTCGATAAAAATATAAATTTCATTAAATATATTTTAGTTTTAGTATGAAAATGCAAATTATATTTAACATAATAATAATATATTCACATTAAAACAATATTAATAAATTATATAACAATTTTAGCATTTTCTAACATACTTTTAATATATCTTCTATTCCTTTCCGTCGTTATTCTTTACGATTTTAGTAAGAATACAGTTTGTATCTTGTTGAAAACATGAAAATAGATACTCAGACATTTTAATTCACAATTTTGAGAACACATTTATACTCGCGCGAGGTTCAACGAACTCTTTTAATTGTCCGGCAACAACCGGAAAAGAGATTCGCTTCGGAGAAATCTTTGGCAGAGAGTGTACCGTACTCATGCTGCAAGTAGCAGCTCATAGCGGCGGATTAGCCTTGCAGTAGCGATGCTTACATCCCCTATAAAGCCTCCGTTGCCATCTCCCTCCCCCCCGCTCTCAGCTCCTGCTCCTTTTTCCCTCCCCGCATGTCACCTCAATCTCCCTGCCGCCCCCCGCGAAACCTCCGGCAGCCTACCCCCGCCTCCATCGTTGTTCCTCCCGCGTTAGCCCTGCGGCCACAGTATTGTCTGCCGCTCAGCCAATACTGCTCGTGTTTCTCATACTTGCGTTCATTATCAAAAAATTCGAGAAGACCCGACAGTGCGTCATCGGTTGCCTACTGCAACGCCAGTAGGAACCTTCCTGTATTACGATAGATGACATTTTACGAGGGTGAGACCTCGTAAACCCGTTCCTCCGCGTTCATCCGTGCTGTTCAGACTTTTATTCTTCCTGATCGTTCATGTGTTAAATCACATGTAAATCCTAATTGATTCGATAAATTTCAAGTCAATTGTCACTGCTACTATCCTATTTTATTGAAACGAAGAAATGAGAGCATCGTTGTAATGCATTATGATTTGACGATTTGCAAATATTACTGCTGATGTATTAGTTGCTACATTACAGTCAGATATTTCGGAGACGTTAACAATCCGCCCGCGAATAAAGCGCGAATATCCGCAAGGTTGAGTCGCGAGAATGGTCGGCGATGGAGATTGGTTCGGTTGGCGACGCTTGGTGGCATTTGAAAAGTCGTTGATGAATCTACGGTGGTTCAAGAAGCGGTCCAATGTTACTCGGGATTTTACGGTATGCACGCGCTGCCGGGAAGTTAGCTCGTCGGTGATTCGATATTCTAAAAGAGAGAGAGAGGAGGCTGGAGAGGGAGAGAGAGAGAGAGAGAGAGAGAGAGAGAGAGAGAGAGAGAGAAAGAGAGAGAGGCCGCTCCGAGAAAGGAGCGACGGAAAAAGAGACTGAAAACTGCAACCAAGACAGAGACCTCGTTGACGAGTAGATGTGAACGGAGTGTAGAGACGGAAGAGGGTGTTAAGAGATGGTGGAGGAGGCAGCTAAAGGGTGATGGAGATGGAGGGGTAGAAGCAAGATGGGTAGAGAGCGGGAGAAAAAGAAGTAGCTGTGGTAGCGGGGTAGTCGTCGTGCACGGCTAAGAGAGAACCAAGCGTACCTAATTAGTGCCAAGATCGTAATTAAGTAATTTTTAATTAAGTGACTACCGTTTACACGCACAACCACCACGTATGGGATAGCATTGCCCAATGCAAAATATTCTTCATCTATTTATACGGTAATAAATCGAATTACTATTCTTCGAAAAATCAAGAGGGTTCCACAAAATCGTGATTCTCTAATGTCAATTAACAATTATTGCATAATATTAAAATAGTAATGTTAGAATAATAATGTACCGTAGCAATAATTTAAGAAAACATAACTTTTGATCAATCTCACATCGAAAATTTTTAAATATCTTAATACTATAAATTATTAATTGACAATTATTAAATGACAGCCTGAATTATTTTTTTTGACCTTTTTATCTTCTTACATATATGTATATTAGTCTATGTTATACGCGCGGAACTATAAAAATTAATGTAATTAAAATAAAAATTCTGAATATCTTTTATTATACCAATAATATATTATTTACGATTTAATGATATATAATTTTTTTTAATGTATAGTTTCCAGCGTGCAAGATATGCATTGATACGCTGATAAAAGCTTATCTTTCAAATGTAATATTGTCATATGCTAAAAATTTTTACTTTTATTATTTTAAAAACTTAAAAACGTGAAATCTTTATAAGTATGTAAAAAAACGAAATGATAACCATTCACTAAAGTATTTCACATAAACATTTGATAAAATAACATTTAAAGACATTTATCTATCTGTACGATTTTAACACAGTCTGTGCAAAGACAAAATTACGATATCGAATTCATAATTTAAACGAGAATAAGAATGTCTGTATGATAACGAAAATCTATTACTAACTGTACGTCGATATTGTGAATAACTATTCGCAAAAAATCGAAGACTAACAAAGGTTAACAGAGCGAAGAGCTATTATTCCAATAGAAACGGTGAAATCTTAATCAAAAAGTAAACTGCTGTGAATCTAATAATTTCCAGACATATTTTCTTAATGTATTCCATGTACCTTATACGAGCAGATTTATATACTTGAATTTATTCATACAAGCAATCTAGTTACAGGTAAAAAAGCATGCACATATTCTTTGTATATTCCCCCGTGGATATTTCTTTGTAAGTACCGAGATGCAACATTTAGTTTTCTTCCTCGGCACTTCTTTTTCTTCGAGGGTCTGGCTGCAGTGCTCTCGACAAGGCTACTGCCCGAAAGTCAAAGACTAAAGTTTCCTTCTGTTCATTAACGGGGTAGAAACGGCCAAGATACAATCCGCTGTCTATCCCCTTTCTCTAAATCACCCTCCTCGACCGCCCTCCTCATTTCGATGCGTTCCTTCTGAACCCACCACCTCGCGGCAACTTTTGTCTCAAAGGATTTTTACTTGCTCATTTTTCTCGGAATCTCTTGTTTTCTGCTCTGCTCTCGCTCGATTAGCTCTTTCCTTTCCTCTTCGAACGATTGTGAGAGGCGCGTATCGCTGGAATTATTTAGCTGCTGTACAGCCGCGTCGAAAATCGGAAACTCGCGTACTCGTCGATCTGCCGCGAAATCATCGTTCAATGTTACGTGGTACAATATCTCGAATGGAAAAGATTTAGCTGTTGCAGCGAAATGGCGAACATTAATTATCCATTCCATATCAAGATTCAGAGATCGACCATAATGAAGAAATCGATCGTAAAGAGATGGTAATCGCATAGGAAGTATTTTTTCGTTATTATACATGTTAAGCTAGAGCAAATGGCTCGCGAGAGGCTGCTGAGAATCATCCTTGTCTCTCTCTCCGTCACATAGGTATGTACTTATGCTTCTGTCTACCTCAAGGCACGAATTTTCCGCTCTTGTTCCCGTTCTTTCTCTAATTCATAATCGCAGTTGGCTTATTGCTCGCAAGCAAGAGAAAATCTGTACTCGTGAGTACTGTTGTCGTTGAGCGTTGATGTCGAGCTTACGTACGCGTAGTTACGCGTGTACGATCCCGGGTTTTCTAAATAACACGCCAACACCGGTCACACACGCGCGTACCAAACCTCCAACAAGCAACTGTTTGTGTGAGGTTGTGCGTCCTTGAATATATCATCTACGGTACCGTTTTTTTTTTTTCAGTTGCGCTCGATCTCGCGGGGTTAAAACGCAAGCTCCCGTTCAAAAGTAGAGTACATTATTCTCCTATTGACATCCGATCGACTTTTTTCTATTTATACCGAAATTTCGGTAAATCTCCGAAAATCTCCTCGTTTTTTTTAGAATAGCTTTCTTCAACTTGATATGAGTTTAAAAGTACAAAATAGCGAAATGCGATCAAATATTTAGAGCAATGGAAACCGTTTTTGAGTATTAATCCATGTTTAAAAAGAAATAGAAATAGAATTTGATGGATGTGAGCATGATTTCAATGGTTGATACATAAGAATACATTACTTTTTACTTGAAATTTAACATCATCTCATTCTGTCATTTATAATTATTGTACATGCTGCGCATAAATAGATATCAGAAATTCTTACTGCGGTGGCCTCTCTCTCTCTCTAATAGCATGTTACTAGGTGAGAAGATCATGTTCGATATGCATAAGCAAGGTGCGTTTTACTTGGAAGCGTGGGAGAGGTGCGTGTCGAGGTAGCCGGCAGTTACTAAGAACGCGCGGACAGACCGCACGAAGGAGGAAAGTGAACGCTAACGACCGGTCACGTGTCCGACGGGCAAGATAAGGGTTGAAAAAGGAAATTTGTGTTTAGAAAATTACCGCGTCATTACCCCGACTACTCCGCGGACGAGCAGCGACACGGTAATGTCCGCCCACGAAACGATCGTCGGCTGATAAGAATGAGTCGAAGAAGAAATTAGAAAGAGAACGCGCGGAGCCGACCGTGCCCTCCCTTCGGAAGAATTATCGAGTATTTCGCGGCGATAAGCAACCCCTCGAAAGCGTGACTGGGTAAATTCATCGTGGACTTCATTATTCGACAACTCAAGAGCTTTCGATTCTTCATTTATATCGTGTACTTTCTCTCTCTCGCGCGCTGTCTTCTTCGCTCTTCTCGCAATATTATGTTATTCTGTCCGTGGCCCATTAGCTCGTATTTTCTCGTCAACCGCCACTTGAAGGCCTCTTTATCGTTGCTCTCCGTTTCATCCGAAGATGTTATTTATATAGATAACCAGATTAAAATCCGTTTATAAATTTCTTCTCTATAACCGATGAACAATAAGAAAAGTAGTTTAATCACATGAAATTATTGGAAAATACTCGGCGGAGAAATGAGATGCAATCATTTATCAGAGACATCATAATAAAACATAGGTAATCAATTTTTTTTAAAACAATTATTTACAAAAAGATAATTTTAAATTAATGTTAAGGTGAAGAAGAATTCCCCAATTAAGTGTCAAGTGTAAAACTCGCGAAAACGAATGGTGTGCGTAAAAAAAAAGGAATAGCGCACTATCTAAAGGCGGAAAATCGTTGCCCGATTCTCGTACTCGTTCCGAGGCGACCCAGGTTTTTCGTGCGAAGTAGATTCACCGTTCGGTGAGGGCCATGTCGTGTGCGCGTCCGTTGTCCATTATACGACATAAAATTTCTTCTGTCCCGCAGATAGGATCTGCTACCTCAGTCGCGTGTCCTACCGTGGGATCTGATAACGAACGAACCCGAGTTCGCCCGCACATCTCTCTTTCTCGTACTCTCTCTTTCTCTCTCTCTCTCTGTCTCTCTCTTTTTCGCGCTCGCGGGGGTGGAGGGAGAGGGTGAGCCGACCGATCGGTCGACCGACAGACAGACGGACGGATGGATGGACGGGGAGAGATGCGAGGTGATAGAGACGGGTACGCGCGCACATACACACCGCAGACGTGAACGCGCGCACACATTGTACCCTGGATCGTAGACGACCCCAATCATCCCCCACGGCGTGCTTCATCGAACGAAGGCTGTCAATATCGTTGGTATAAGCAGGTCCGATGATGTACGCGCGACGTCAACGAGTCTCCGTAAGATATCGGACGTGCTTTCGATTCGACGCGAGAGCGTGAGCGTGAGAAAATAGGGTGCGAACGATCGCTTTGTGCACGGCCGCCGTCTCTCGTTGCCGCTCTTTTTCTATCACTCTACTTCTCGCTCTGCTCTTCTTTGCCTCTCTCTCTCTCTCACTCTCTTTCTTTTTATCCGTCTCTTCTCCGATTTTCTCCGGCATCTGCTGCGCCGAGGGATGTACAATGATAAATGACGTCATCGAGGAAAATATTATGATTACGGAAAGTGTAGTTATATGTGTCATTAATATATGATACTATTTATAAAAATTACATTTACTATATTATGTCAGATATTCTCAGCATTTTCTGATAAGTATGCCCCCTCGTATTTTTAGTTAAATACCAGGACGGCGATAATAACTAATTTTGTTCACTCCTTTTATAATAACTTTGCCAACAACCGTACGTGAGGAATATTCATAAATATTGTAACTAGGGGGAAACTACATATTCGTGTTACATTATCTCGGCGCGCGGGAAAAAAAAAATAGAATTTTTGCACTCTTTCCTTTGTTGCGGTGTGTGCATCGTCCCCCTTGATATCAATGAATCGATAGCTGGAGATTGATCAATCATTAAGAACAACGGTTCTGTATATTTTATGCGGGGAACGAGACGACGATATAATAATCGACAATAGCAGGTGGCAGCAACGACGGTCTCGGCCCATTCTCGTGACAAAAGTACAACGATGATCTAGGGCGGGAAAGGGGTGGAGGGTCGGCCGCGCACGTAGGAGCGTAGAATAATGTAGCGAGGCATTTCCGCATAGGAAGCCGTGCATTAGGCTATCAGATCGAGCACGCGCGACAACGGCGGGTAGAGAAAAAGGAAGAAAAAGTTGCGGGACAAACCTTTACGTGATTAGCTGCGAAAAGGAAGAATTCCATGCAGAGACTAGCAAAATAGAATAGACATCTTCAACATTTCTTTTAATTAACTTTTTTCAAGAAAATCTTCAGCCGAGTTTCGTGCCGTTTTTTTGCCGATTAAAAGCGAAAGACTGTAAAACTTTCCCCCGAATCGTTTTGAAACTCTTTAAAAAAATTATTTAAAAAAATAATAAATTAAAATCCTGTTTTATTTTATATTAAAAAAAAAGAGAAAAAGAATATTACTAGAAATTATTAATATATACTTTTACAAATTAATATATACTGATAGATGTATCTGGTATAAGAAAAGTAAATGGAAACTTTTTTGATTATATCATGCTGTATCGTGACTAATATGCTCTACATTTAGAAAACACGTTCACGGTTATAACATATCGATGCAAGCGAGTTACACAGTACAATACGGCGTACTGTACGGAATGTTTGATTCTATGGATTTTAGATTTGATTAATTTGATTTTCAAATTAATGACGAATCTATCTATCTTAAGTATCAGTTTACTTAAGAAAATTTTAATTTATAATGAGTTCCAAAATGTAAGGAATAATTGGCGGAAAGTCTCATTAAGAAAGATTTCGGAGAGGATAGGTGGCTGGAATGGCGGTGAGGAAGCGAAAAAAAACCCTCGGGCCAAATGTACCGAAATATGTTGAAGCGGTAATTAGCTTTGTGCGTACCGTGAAATACGAGCGTGCAATTTCGCCGGACGTTTGGAAGTTTCGCAAACAGACCACGTGCTTGCTCTTTTATCTGCGATTCCACTCTTTTGGATGGACAGGCCCGTTGAATAAAGTTACACAGAACAATAGATTGATAATTAACAGCGATGTTCGTGTTGCTGCCAAAATGGACAGAATCCTTTTATTTTTTTTTTGTTTCCGCAATTTTACGTGTATGACATCACATTCTGCTCGATTATCTTGGTATAACCGTGCGGACTCGTGCTTCGCGCTGACTTGACCGACGACATTAAAATTATAATAAAAGATGCTTCCCGGAATGCCGAGTCGGCTGGCAATATACATTATAAGATATTGTAATTAACTCGACCACTCAGAACAACTAAGCGCCTGCTCGTTAACGTTTTATTTATCGTCGTGTGTACATCTTTTATTTAGCGTATATTCCAAGCACGTGGTCTCCGTGCCGTAATTGTGAGAGCGATGCCGGCACACGATGCCGGCGCGCGAAGGACTTACGATTTTCACGAGAGTGGACATCTCGCGATAAGAAAGCGGTAATAATGTAACGACGAGGGCACGCGCGCGATCCACCTTCGACCGCCTTGTATCTTGGATCTGTACTGTACTCAGCCTAATTATAATCAGGCTAATGCCTGCCGGACAGTACGCGTCGGTACCTACCGGCCTCCTACGCTTCTATACCTGACGCTATGTAGGTAGCGTTACTTATCCCCAGCTGCTCTACGAGAGAGGGTAATTAAGATTCGGACACACCCATCGTGACTCTCGTCTCTTGGGCTCTGACCGCTTCTGCAAAGGGAGTGGTCGATCCCTCGAAAACCTCGTTCTCGTTTGCATACACGAAACGCGCCTCTGTTATCAGAAACGTCTTCTACGATTCCATTCTTTAAAGGGAATACCGGGCACGAGATCGAAAATGTCCGAGATTATGTAGGGGAGTGGCGACATGGCTGTCCACCGTATCCTTGAGATTTTCTACATGACCGTCCGCTCGTTCTCGTGGATTCAGTTATCCATTCAAGCAGTACCCGCACCGCGAACAATTCTCGATTTAAGTAAGATCGAAAATACGCGAGTCAATTGCATACGTAAGTATTTCAATCTAAAGAGATAAAAAATTTAGATTTTAAAGACGTGTTCTCCAATGCGCGCTTTAATACATTTATTTGTTCAAATATTAAAATATCTATAAAAATATCTTCCTCATGTACGAATATATTTCGTTTTTCATTAGATATTTTTAAAATCTTTTCGTGTACGATGCTCTAGAGCGAAATAACGGTATAGAATATTACGCAAGAAACAAGCCGCTCGCATAGATGTAGAAGTTGAAAAGACTATTCGCTGTATTACTACTATAAGTTCAAAATTACACATTACTCACCGGAAGTTGGAGAACCACTTGACCAGCTGCGCTGTATTGTTTTTATTAAACTTGATGTCGGGGAAGTACATCTTAAGGACGGCCGAGGATGGGTACCTGACCCAGAAGAACATCAGCTTCGCCTTCCTCAGATGCATCGGCGTCAGCGTCGACGAGTTCACCGTGGTTAAGGAAATACTCATTTGCAATGTACACATTTATATATATATAAACACGAAGAAATGTATGTGGAGGAAATTCCAGCAAAAAAAAAAGATTAAGCTAAGAGAATGCGATAGAGAGAAGCGTCGATTTCTCGGACATCCGAGTATCTCAAACGTAATCGCGTTTTCTTTCGCATCGAATCGGATCAGAAATCGTACAAATTGCGGTTATCGCGAGGGTAGGTGATAGAAGGGTTCTTACCGCGAAGTTAACCTACGATTGGCCGTATCCTCAGCAGAAGCCTTACTGTCTCTCCTTATTCGTAATAGGATCTCTACATGTGGTTTCATCACAATCTTATTCGATTAATTCGCGCGACTCTGCCGTGTTGCTGCAACACTTCCAAGTTAATTTATTTAAACCGTGTACGCATGTATTTGATTCTATAAACGTGAAATGTCAGCGCATAATCTCGCGTTAATCTCGAACCAAAAAAAAAATCGGGATAGATTTTTTCGAAAAAAAAAAAGGAGAGCGTAGGCAACAAAATGAATTCGGATGCATCAAATGCCAGCGAGAACCGCGATGAGACTAGGATGGTGCGTCCGGAGAAGCGCGGAACAGCAGATCGTGTCACGGCGATGCACAACGCGCTCGACCTACCCCAAGAGAGAGGAGGGAGTGAAAAAAATGCGCCATTGATTTTACATCAAAGGCCGACTAAAAAGGCGGCAAAGAACGGCACGCTACCCGATCGAGCGATCCGGTCCAACACGCCGATGCAGTTCCGACATTGCATCGGACGATCGGCGCTCACACGAACCCGCGCGACACTCGCCTTTTTTTCCTCGCTGCACCGAGGCGAACTCCCGATTCGCAAGCCACCGGATCTCTGCACGCTCTTTCGGTAACTCAGAAGCAAGCCGCGGTGGGGTGGATCATGCACGATAACCGAGCTGGTGAACCATTCGCTTTCGCCAATCATTTTTCTAACGATCCCGAAGAGTGCATCTTAATCCGATGCAATCGCGGCTATTTTAATCATCTCGAAAAAGGTCAAGAATATTTTTTAAATAAAATTTGGACATGATCTTTCATTAGTATGCGGATTCCTTAAATTGTTAATAAATTTATAATGTAACTCAAATCGTTCGGCAAAATTAGAATTTTTCTTCTTTGTGATGTTAATCTATAAATTTTTAATATTAATTGTTATCATGTATATTAAACATATTATTGAACATATTGAATATTTATCATTATTCATGAATACTTAAAAATTATGTGATAAATTACTAAAAAATTTGAAAAAAAAAATTATTTGTCAGACAATGGAAATTTGTTTCTAATAAACTCGATTAAATGTAGTTGCAATAAAATTTTCTATCAGGTACGATCTTCTGGGACTTTTTTACTTTTGCTTTCATATTCGATGTAAATGTAATGAATGAAGCAACATCTTTCTTGCGCGCGTTGAAAGATGAGATGAATATTTGCAGACAAAATTCGACACGCAGAAATTTAGCTTTACGACGGCTCGTATCACTGAGATCAGCGAAAGTAGCTTTATCTAGTATAAGCCGAGGAGACGCTCGAAATGTGAAGTTCGCGAAACGCTCAGGCTGAATTGCGAAATTGCGGGACAGATTATTGGCTTGCGAAGTTGGGTGAGACTGCAAGCCGAGGGTGGGCCGAGGCAAAGAACTTTTGGCTCGGTGCGTTGTTGCCGGACAAACTCTACTCGTAGGTGCAGCCAACATTAGCCTAACTCCGTGGCAAACTAATCTAACATTCGTCCGAGCTTTCTCGCTCCAGCCGCCTTCCAAGCGAGCGAGCGAACAAACCATTTTGCCCCCGGCTTTTTCTCTCTCTCAAAAACCCACCGTTACATCCTAAACTTTTCGCGTTTCGCTTCTCTTCTATCTCAAAAAATATCCCTGAGTATCTTAACCGTTTTCTCTTGTATTTCTGTATTCTTTTTACCGTCAGAATTAATCTTCAGATAACAAAGTACTTTTCATTTTAACAATAAATTCTCTATTATCTGTAAATGAATAATTAATTTATCATTTTTCCTTACGTTTTAATTATAATAAAATACATATTAATAATTATTAATTTTTTTAAATGTTATCTGAAGAAAATTTCATAAAATTGCCGAGCATTATTACCAATTTTGCTCTTCAGCTTATAAGTATTAGTAAAGGATATTGTAGGCTGAATTCCATCGTAGCTGATGTCGCCGGAATTGCAGTCGCTAGCTCGGTCGTTGCTGTCCATCCTAAGGTGTCCGTAGTCCGGACTACCGTGCTGGGCTGCCGCCAGCAAGGCTGGATGCAACATAGCCGGCGGATGGGGCAGTGGAGGGGAATCCCTGAGTTCTACACCTCCACCCGGAGGACTCGCGGGTAAATGATGTGGCCCCGGAGGTGGTACTTGACCAGGATGACTCGCGTGAGGATTGAAAAACGGCGAATAGGGCGAGAACACTTGACTCTCGTGGAGGCTTGGATTTGGTATCGCTACGCTGGTTGGCAGGGACACCGGCAGCATCGGTGGTGGCGCGTGGTAGGGTCTCGGTGGTGGAGGAGGCGGGGGACTATCACTACCTCCTTGAGATCCGTTTCCCTCTTGCGCTAGGATTCTGGACACCGTTCTGGGAGTAATTCTTGTATCCGTCACCTGTAAAGCGTACTAATTAGTATTTTTTTTTTAGTCAGACTTATTAATTTTTCATTAATAATACAATTTTATTTTATTTATAGTTCATTTATAAAAGCATCTCAAATAAAAAATAATAATAAAATTCGAGAGATTACAATACTTTCGCTGTGATTTCATTGATTTCAGTTTATTCGAAAATTATGATTTAAATTTAATATCTTTTTTATATACATATAAAAACTTGTATATATTTATGCAAAAAGTATATCAATTTATATCAATATGTTATATATGAAAATTATTTACAAATCTAAATACATTTGATTTATATTAATTTATATCAATATAATATATATAAATTTGGCAAGTTGCAATGCTCACCTTATGACGTTTTTTCTTCGGCGTCATGACAAGCGACAGGGCCTCATTTTGTTCCGAGTCCCTGTTTTCTCTGTCGTCACCTCTCATATTGCAGTATTGGTCGCGTTGTTGGTGCTCCCTTTGCTGCTGCTCGCGTTGTTGATGTTGTTGTTGGTGTTGCTGTTGTTGCTGCGCCTGCATGGAGGCCATGGCGTATATCGTCGGCGGTTTTGGCGTCTGAAACATTCCAACGCTCGGCCTTCCATGCGAGGGCAGCTGATTCATCTGGTTAAGATTGTTTTCCGTGGGGCCAGCATGAGGGCCATGGGGCACACCACCTATGGACCCGATTTGCGAAAACCCCGTGGGTTGTGGAGGAGGGGGCCCACCGTTGAGGGGCCCCCGTGGCCCGTTTGGGCCACCGGGTGGTTGCGGCGCTCCTCTGTCGACCACTTTCGTCCTTGGAGATTTTCTTTCGAGCATTTGGCTCGCCAAGAGAAGGTCTTTGTTGAGCTGCTCGGCAGCAGCCTGCGCTGCCTCGGTTTGTTTACCGAGAAACCTCCTCTGTTGCACGAACCTTGATACTATGCTGTCGATCAGATTGGTTAAAGAAGAAGTTATTTCCGTCTTCAAGATATCCGCCAGGCCTTCCAAGTCGGCTCCGGTGATATGAGGACCGGACGAACTGGCTGCTGCGGCGGCACCCCTGAAGACGCTTAACCTTTCTTGGAAGTCTTTATGTTGAATGGGCGTACTGGCTGATTGCATTTGCGGCGTCTGCGGCGTCGAAGGTCCAGTATTGTTCTGGCTCTGTTGCTGAGGTTCTCTTGGTGGCGGTGGCGAACTCTGTCGTTGATGTTGTTGCTGCTGCTGCTGCTGCTGCTGCTGCTGTTGCTGCTGCTGCTGCTGTTGCTGCTGCTGCTGCTGCTGCTGCTGTTGCCGCACGGCCGCTTCTTGATGTTGTTTCATTCTCTCGAGGGCAGCGTGCTGTTGTTCAAAGTAGAGTTTATGCCCCATGTGATACATAGCGGCAGCCGCTGCGTGGGGGTGATCAGGTGGGAGGGCCGGGAGACCGTTGTACGGCGGTGGATGAGGTCGTGGCGGTCTTGGTGGTGGTTGCGGTTGAGGCTGAGGACTGGGTGGCGCGTCGCCGCTCTCACTTGTATCTGGCTCCATTCTACTGGAGAGTTCCATGTATTTTTGTTGCATCTCCGCCAATTGCTCGTGCAGCATTTTCAATTGTATCTTCAAGTTATCCTTCTCCTCCCGTTTCTGCCTGATCGTCGTCGGGTCCTCTTCTTCTTCGCTCTCGTCATCGTCGTCCATCATGGTATCATTGACACTATGCTGGATAACGTGATGTACTGTCTGTTGCTGAGGTTGATAGAGCTTGCGCTTCTTACAACCGTTGACCGTTGCTGGCTGAAGCGCCGGGCTACTGCGCATCGTGCTGACGATGTTTTCCACGCGAGCGCGTTTAATCTCCGTCGTCGGAGAGTTCGTCTCGGTCTTTGGCACGATCGGACAGGGGGAATGACTGGGGCTACGTTTGATATTCATCGACTCTTGTATCTCCTCTTTAACGGAGACCGAGCCCGATCTCGGTGCCGTTGGGCTAGGAGGCAGGCTCTGCTCGCAATCCGATCCGTCCAAGTTCGCCCCTGGTTCCATACCGGCCTCGGCGAAGGCCTCCTCCATCGCACGTGCCGCGGAAGCAGCATCCTCAGCGCTGTCCTCAGCATCGCCCGGCATCACGGTATCACGGTCACTGTGATTCGCGCTATTCACGACGTTATTACCATCACCACTCTCCTCGCCGCCACTCTGCACTGTTCCACTGCGCGCACTATCACTATTTTGCTGTTGATGCTGTTGGGGACTCTGCTGATGCTGTGATTTAAGTAATTCCGCGGTAGTATTGTTATTGTTATTACTGTGTATACTGTTGTTATTGTTCGGCTGCTCCTGCACGCCGAGAGCGGAGAGTTTGCGCCCCTGCAGAAGCATGTCGCGTAACATGTGCTGCGTGAGATCGGCCGTGGCGGGATCATCGCAATTAACCACGGCGCCTGGTTGCAAATTCGAGGCGGGATCCATGCCGGCACCGGTCATCCCGTGACCGCCCTCTGGCGGGGATCCGCCAGCGTCACTGGCCTGTTTGACCTGCCTTCCTAATAACTCGTTCAGCATCTTGGCGGGGCCGAAGCCCGGAGCCCCGAAGAAGCCGAAGGCCCCGTGGGCGGAATGCTGCTGGGTTGTAGGACCCGTCGTGGCTGTACCTAAATGACTTTGACTGCCAGTCGCTCCAGCCTGTTGCTGGAGTTGTTGTTGCTGTTGTTGCTGCGAGGGCGACTGGTGGTGTTGCTGTGATTGTTGCTGCGGTGGCTGCTGCTGCTGCTGTTGGTGGGACGGTGGCCCACTACCACTGAAGATCGAGCCGTATAGACCACCACCAAGGAAGGATGGCCGGGAGCTAAAGTTCGGTATACTCGAGTAGCTGTTGCGCGGCTCGCCGGCGTCCACGCGCTGTCTGGTGCGCTTCTGCTTCTTCAAGAGTTGCTGTTGCTTGCTTTCCGTGGTTGCTCCGTAGAGGGCGAAACACTCGGTCTCCTCCTCCGATGACATCATCGGCCGTCTGGTTGGTCGGCCCCCCGAAGGCCTCCGCGTCCCCTCCCCGCCAGGGCTTCTTGTCACCCTCCCCTTCTCGCTCGAATAGCCCCTCGTGGCTCAGTGCGCTGCCTCGGTTTCTCCGCACTGTGTGTAGTCTACCCGGTACCCCTACTACTACAGCTGCCTTTTCTCCGCGTTCCTTCTAGCTAATGCTCCCCACCTTGTGTTCGCCACCGACCACCACCGCCTCTCCACCACTTCCTTTACCTTCGCCGTCTCCTTCTCGGTCTTCTTCTTCTTCTCCTTCTCTTCCTTTTCCGTCTTCTTCGCCGCCACCGCCTTCTCTGCTTCCTCCTCCTCCGCCGCCGCCGCCGACGACGACGACGCCGGCACCCTTCTCTTTCACGACGAACTCCTCCTGCTTCCTCCTCTTCTCCTTCTTCTCCTTCTCTCGCGCTCCTTCCTCTTCCTCTTCTTCCGTCGTTCCTCGCTTTTTCTGTGCTTTCTCTTCACTATTCCTCGCCCCGCTCCTTCCGCCGTAGAGCTGACGCCAACGGCTGAGGCTGCTGCGCGGTGGCTTGATGTCGGACGTCCGCCTTCGTCTCGGGATGGCGGGTCTTCTTCGGAAGATTCGATTCTGTATCGGGTCTGTATCCGCTGCTGTCGCGCTTCTTACTACTTCTGCTACGGTAATTGTTATAACCGGGACCGCCGCTGTTGCTACCGATGCGTTTACTCCCGGTGATCGTTGCGATGTTGTTGCCGTTGATGATAACCAGAAGGGAAGCCGGTATTCTCGCGGGCGGAATCCTCGTGCTCCCGCCTGGGAGCTGCATCCTTCGAGCTCGCCAAAGGGCTAAGTGCCCCTCGCTCCCTCGTCTCGATTTTCGTGGCCGCAATTCTCCGATACGTCTAGAATAGAAAAAAGAAAAGATGCTTCATCTTATTGTTAGCGATCTGTGCCGGCTAAACGAATATCGCTCGTCTAAATTTATATATAATAAGAGAATCGATTCAAAGGACCGATAATAGTATACGGTGGAGTATTTTAAGACCTGTATATAGACCGTTGCATTGAAAGAAACGTCGTTTCTGTAGATAGGAAGTATACTCGATACTACACTTGTCATTTCCTCTTATTATTAGCTTATCTTATTTTAACCGTATATCGAATGGAAAGAATGTCTCAAGTCTATTTATAGATGCATCATTAATCCTCATAACCATAATTTATTTCTTGCAAGTATTTCTCGTCCAAGTTAAAAATACGGGCGAAAAAGCAAAAAATACATTTTTAATTCATTCTCTTTTTGCAGACATTCTATTTTATAGTTCTCTGTCGTATCATCTTACATTGTTAGATACGTACATATCGCGACAAATTATAATTAAGAGTTATAAATTATAATTCAAAGTTAAGAAATTTTGTAAAAAATATTTTTTTCCTCTTCAAGATATTCAATTGAAAAAAAATATACATGAATTCCATGCAAGACTATGACGTCACGATACGATAGAACTTGAGAAAGGAGTGCGAAGTGTTATCGGGTAAAAATACAATGATCGACCACGGCGAGAGCGACGACGACGGTGACAAAGAAGAAGAGCAGACCACGGGTGACAGTTGCAAGCAATGTGTTTCACCCTCGTCCGAACACCCTGCGGCCGATAGAAGCAAAAACTCAAAGTATAGTGAGTTACGAGGGGGTTAGCGAAGAAGGGGGTGGTTCGCCTGAGAAGCGGCCATAAGAAAATTACTTGCGTTGAATATCTTATTCGATACATAAGCAGTTCCGCCTAGAATGGTCTCTTTGCCCGGGGGATGTGTACTGTCGTCGGTCGATATGCTCGGTGAAAGAAAGGGGGGCACAAAAAGTAATTGACAGTCCATTCATTGCTCCTTCGATCATAGACCATGCCCATCTCGCTTGCTTGGAGCGCTTCCGCATCTTCCTATTCATATTCCGATCTTTACGTTTTTCTCTCTTTTTTTTTTGTTTATAAATTTGCATTCACCAATACAACGATTTTTATTACAAAGCCACAGCGAGGTGACAATATTTCGTTATTGTCGTTACAATTATTTACTCGGCACAAAATTTTTTAATAGAATCCTTTTTTGCCGCAGTCTCCACGCGCGCAAATAATCGCTCTTCATTCGTCAATGGTACGGCCTGTTAGAAGCTTCGATCGTCATGCAGTTCAATTGACGCTGCGTATAAGTGCGTAAGTGAGACGTTTGTGTAGCTGCACGTATGCGTTACGGTATAGAGCTTGAATACATACTAATACAGTGTACGAGCACACGCGTTTGTGCACACGTACGCGAGATTCGAAGCAACAGCTGAGCAGTTTAAAGCACCTGCGCTCAATAAGCCGACAATATTCCACAGTTCGCCTACGCATAAACCCCCTGCGTACGAGAACGCCCCGATATTCGTTCCAATACGTATCAAGAAGTCAAAAGAGTTTGCATAGAACAATGCGTGAGGTGTCACAAAGTAAAGAAAGTTTAATGAAAATTGTATTCCACGAATAAAAAATTATATTTTACTTTACTGAAATCGAATTCTTTACAAGTGTAATTAATATTATAACTTTTACAAATAAATGCCATAAAATGCACGACGTAAAGAAATAAAGTATTGAATGGAGTTTCGGTAAAGATAATACGTTACGATTAAAGATTGCAAATTACATAACGGGAAGACAGATTGTTGCAGTACGAGCAAATATGTGCGCGTATTTGAAGTATCATTGACATCCTCATTGCGCACTTGAATCACTATTACGTAAACGTTCAATTACAGCAAGTTAACGCGTTCTCGGGCGTTTCCTCGAAGAGGAACGCGTTCGTTCTGAGAAATTACTAGGCAGTTCCGTTGGCAATTACTTTAGAGGGGCGCAGCGCTTGTTGCGGCCCTCGTTACTCCAGAAGTGACATATGGTGTCGACCTCGATAAGGTCTACGGGACGACGATTGTACCTGGATAGAAGGGACGCTTCGAGGGGGGTCGGACTTCAGTCTTTCCCGTTTTTGATCGGTACTTCCCCGTGTGCCGTCATGCGTGGGACGAGAAGGGGAAAACAAAAAGGTGCCGGTGCCCTGCCGGAAATGGCTTCAGGAACTCTCCCACTGTTGCGTCGATTCGGAAGTAGACGCGACGAGCTAATTACACGCGAGGAGTGCGTTCACCAAGGCGAGCGCGGGGGAAACGGACGTAGTCTTACCGCTACTAGTATTCGATGACCACTTTTTAATAAGTGCTCCCAAATTGAAATAAATGGGTATCTTATCTTTTTTTTTCCTCGGTCTAAAATTCCAATCTTTTTCTAATGTGAGAATTTTTATCTTACAATAAGATCTTACAATGTATGAAACAAAATTGTTCACCGCTATTCTTGCGAGGGAATCGATAAATAAACTGTGGAACTATAATACACGGTAATACCGCTATCGGAAGTAATATCGGAAATATGCGGAAATAAATCGCATATATTAAGCATAAAGACATTTTCGTTCAATATGTCATAGAATTAGCGACTATTAAGATGCAAGAAAAACATACATCGGCAAGTCACCAATGATCATTTCCTGCACGTCATACGATATTTACCATTTAAGCAGGTGGGTAGATTTCAAAGTGTGATTATAGTGCATAGTGATAGGGTCCGCAAGTAATACGTAGGATAGTTAACGCATGGGGAGCCCTCGATGGAACTTCAAGGTGATAGTCAATATTACAACAAGTGATCGTTTCTTGTTTCAAAGTAGATGACGACGTATGAAAAATCGCGAGTCGAGTAACGATCGATTCAGGGACGATGCGCGACTTCTACGGGCAAATATTACGAACGCTTGAACTCTTACGTTCCGCTGTATTCTCCCGTGCGTGCGAACAATTTTTAGTTTCCCCCCTACGGAATAGCCGAAGAAACGGAGGAAGATAGCTGCCGCGTGAGCATCACATGGTGCACGTACCCCACATGGCGTTGTCGAGGTAACACAGCAGTGGCATGTGCATCGGAATTCCACCCCCTGTAGGTGTCATGTGGTGAGAGTGCCTCGCAGGGGGGTTGCATGGGAACTCGACTGTGGTCATCAGTCCATGTCCATCGCGTATACACGCACGCACGACGCGACGCTTAGGCACGACGCTTAGGTACGCCGCGCGCGCGCGCGCGCGACTTAACCCCCCCGGTATATAAAATTATTGTAACATTCGTTTCGTCATTATGCCTACGACGATATGCAGGGGGGGGGGATAGGCCGTACTTGGTAGCCGTAACACGCATCCGCAGCCGCACAAACACGGCCACGTCCGTGGTCTTGCCTAAGCGCAAACGTGCAGACACGCGCACACGCGCAAGCGAAACGTACGCCGTATAGTACCCACTCATACGCGTCGGCGGCACACACGGCGGCCCATCGTGTATGTACACACACGGTTCACACGCGTTCAGCATATTATCGGCCTGCTCTGATGCAACAAGTTGACCGGGTGTCAATTGATGTGTTATTAATTGGAGGTTAATTGCGTTAATGCGCTGTCGACCCCGCCTCTCTGTCGTCTACCCGCTCTCCCACCCCCGACGCCCACCGCACCCGCCTTCAACGAGCCCCACTGTTTTATTATTATTTTGCATTCGAATCGTTTCGATTCAACACACACTGGCACGCGCCCAAACCAAACTGGTGAGAGAAGGGGAGAGAGAGAGAGAGAGAGAGAGAGAGCGGGAGTGAGAGCCGACCCGCGCAGGGCGCGAGCCGGAGAGAGCGCGAGAGAGCATTTAAAAGCAGCGGCCTGTCACCGATTTTCATAATTCACAGCTCGTTAAATTTGTTTCGCTTTTTGCCCCGCTTTTCGCGGTTACGCGCCCCGACGCCATTAATCTACCTTCGGTCGTTTTCAATGAGTTTAATCGCGTTTCAAAAACAATGTGGGTCAACGCCACGCTTGTGTTATTCCTGACACGTGAGCATGACCTTCTCGCCGTTTTCATTTCGATTTCGGTTCCCATTCATGCCGTTGCAGATAGCACGCGATAATGAGCGCCGGTGTTTTTCGAAAGTTTTGACGTTGCGGCGTACCAAGTCGCGCTTTGTATTGCAATTGCTGCGAGCCGAACATTGAAATTCGGTAAGAATGTAATTTAAGACGAGAGCCAACGACAAGTTTTGTCCCCTTTCAGAACGCTCGCATTTATAACTATCCGTTTTACTAACGGTAGGAAAAAAAAACAGCCATTTACGTCTCTTTTGTATAGCTAAGGGGTTTGCACATTTTTCGATAAGTATACAGATGTTTAGATTTATATCCCAACGAAATGGAGAAAGGTGAACAATTCAATAAGGTTTCCTTCATGTGAAATCGACGATCGTCGGGGAATTTTCCAAGGTGCGATCGCAAATCTCGGAGACTTTTCACGAGACGTCTACACGAGACCTTCCTCCAATACGTTCCCATGACTTCTCGCGCGGTGGGAAAACGCTAACGTCTGATATTAAAGGCTACAAAAACTCTTGCGACGCCCTTCGTCCTCTCTCAGGAAAGGAAATAGGAACACAACGGTCCTTGCCCTCAATGGCGTGGATGCGAAGTTGCGGCGTCAAAATCGGAAACTTTATATGAGAACGGTCGCATTTTTATTTAATAATTTATTACATTAATTTAACGGTTTATAAAATTAATTATCGCCGGTCAATTTGATCTCTGTATTTATATTTATCTACGAGTATAAAAGTAAAATCAATGAAGCTTATCAGTTGTATTTCATTAACACAGACATCGTTAAAAGTGTATCGTTTACAGCAATATCGTATCTGATTTAACTTGAAAAACAATAAAACGACTGTCTAATAACATTTTACAAATAAGCAAATTATCTCGTTTTAATTGTATTGAATCAAGTTTTCCAGTGAGTATAAAAAAAAATTATACGACCGCGTAACTGTGAATTACACGAAGAATAAAATAACTTTTATATACAAAAAAAATACCAGTGAAATGTACAACCTTGAAATATTGGCAAAGCCAAGAAACTCCCCCGTTTCCGACGACACTGCAAGATCAAGGAGGCCCCCTCGGTAGAATTCAGGTGGTTCGCCGGGTGGCGTCCCCGATTTAAATGTCCAGGTATCCCCTGATTGTATACCCGATCGAGGTAACTTCTCGAGACTCGGGTTCCCCCTTGGGTGCTCGCCCCATCGAGGAGGAAAGGCGAAGGAGAAGGGCGAAGAAGGTAAGAATGCCTTCTTACGATACGGAAAGTGCGCGTGCCAGCTGCCGTTTCGAGGCATAACCGACGTTTCGGCTTCTTGTTGTCATTGTTATATACCCCGTAAGGTTCCCCTAACGTCTTGGGGCTGAACGGACTTGGCCTTTCTAACGTCTTGAGGAACGCCCGAGCAAGCTGGCTCGTGCCGGGGGAGGAGTAACGGTTTCCGCTTGCTCCGACGTTACACGATTATCCATTCACTTCTGTCTACGCCGGTGATTTCTTAATTTTGCAGTCTTCTTATGGCAGAGGTAAAAATATAAAAATAAAATAAAGAGGAGATAAAAAATAAAACGTAGAAAATGTAAACGATTCAAAAAAGAAAATCTATACAATATTTGTATTGTCACATTTCTAGAGTTAAATGTTTTACATTGATATTTTCTTTTTTCAACCTGCTCTCTTTTTTTCTTTCTCTCAATATAATTCTTCAAGAGATTTTCTCTTAAAATTTCTTTATTAGTTTATTAACAAGATATAATATAATAAAGAGCAAAAATAAATAAACGATAAGAAGAAGCAGATTTAGCGATAGATTTCGGTATTTTTCTTCTCCGTCTTTTATTGGCCATGTACTACTCTTCGAGGCAATTATGGAGATACGTTCGCGGCATATTGGCAACCAAGAACGTCCAGGATTACTGGCGTTATTGTCGTCGCCATTTCGAGGCGCAGTCTTCTTATGGCAGTCGGCCAACGTGTTTTCTAGTTTTTGCGACGACGGCAATCATGTCGCAGGCATTATCGGATACTGAGGATTACTTAATTATATTCAATTGCCAAAGTTTCGTGCGTTTGTACAGCGGTATAACGGTATGGTATCTCCACGGAAGCGTCTGGAAGCTGCCATTTTTAAAAGTATTCCGAAATGAACGAGGTCGCGTCGTCGTTTTCTAGAGAAACTAATAAATCGCGTATCGTGTTTTTACAGTATTCGACGTAAAAATACAACGCAATCTCCACATACGAATGTTACAGAAAGTCCATAAAAATTTAACTCGTGTATCTTGTTAACGACGCACACAGGACATTTTAAAGAGTAAACTAAAACGAATGCGTTCAAAATAGAATCTTTCGATCTCAGCGAGAGATCGAAAGTCATCCTCGCTCCTGTGAGATCTAAGAGAATAGATACGAGAATAAATAGAATACGAATGTGAGCTCCACATCGTACAAGGCATCGTGGTTTCTAGAACAGCTGGACCTTGATCTACATTTGGGGTCCCGCAAACAGAATCGACACACCTTTGATCACCCTTAAGGCTAGAAACATCTGGTTGCCGTCAGCTATCGATCGAATATCCCCCTAGCGAGTGACAGATACGATGTTTATTGGTAATCAACAGGGCACAAGGCCAGCTCGTGAGATGTTAGAATCGTATAAATGGCCCTTCTTAAACAATTTAACATTTAAATGAAAAGTTTTCTGTTCCGATAATACGTCTTGACTTTTTCTTAAAGTAACTCGTACGCCAAATAAATTTATTACAAGTAACTTGTTTAAATGAATTTTTTATTGATAAAAAAATATATAAAAAAAATCCTCGGATAAAGGACGGGGGGAAATGCATCGACGGCAGAAGACAGAATCTTCCCTTCTTGACATAGACAAATGCGACGTGGCACGTCCGCGCGAATCTCCGCGGAGTGAAGCGAGTGCGGCGAGCGGTGGTCTGATCGTTTGAGCCAATCACGCCGTGATTGAGTATAATGGACTTGCGTCTTGTCCCCCAGGCCAGTGGCTCTCGAGCTAACTCGTACGATCTGCAGCCGGGCCTTTCGAACGGCCGGTCGTGGACCAGATCGCTCTTGGGTTGGTCACCAGCGAGCCGTAAGTGACTAGGGCACAGGATGAAGGCTGTGTCCGAGTGAGCGAGCGGGCTGTTGGTATGATAATGAGGAAGGTGACTTCCGACGATCCATGTATCGCGGAGAGCGGCCGCGGGAGAAAGACAGAGCGAGAGCGCCGGAATGCACCGATGACGAAGATGGAGAGCCGTCGAGGAGACGAGGGCGAGGGTGGACGAGGGGGCGAAAGAGGTACATCGAGGCTGATAGAGGAGAAACTCCGACGGCGCGCGAGGGTCGAGGGTCGGCCAAGAAGCGGACACTCCAATCCACAACATCCCTTCCGATTCTACATTCATACGTAAGCCTCGTCCACAGGCACTCCTCCGCGCGCTACCGCTTGTTCCTATCTCTCGTCTCTTCCTTCCGCGGCCCCCGGTGTAAATTGACATGAGAGACAGGACACGGAGGTAGGGGGAGACGACGTGCGTCAGCGGGTCACGCGTATGTTCGTATACGAACCGGCTCGAGGAGCGGAAGGCTCTTGGTGATCCACGACGGCGCGGTACGGGGGAGGATACCCAGCTCGTCGTGCACCGCTCGAAAGACACTCGGCACGATTGGTCGTGCGCGTGTCTCGGTCCGTCGTGTACGCGCACATTATGCG